>JAHQIV010001670.1:0-10531 GCA_030463285.1 Phytophthora europaea
GCACCAGCTTGAGCGCAGCGTCTGCGATGGCGTTTTTAGACGGGTTCATGGTCGACCCTGTATCCATGACCTCATGGCGATCATTGAATCCAACGGCCAGCTGAAGTTGATGCCGGATCAGTTTGATAAGCATTGGTGGCTTCCTGTGCCATCTACAGAGCACTCGACCCGAATTTTAGAGCCCACACGAAGACCAGGTGGACGACGGACGGTGTCTCAGCCACAACTTCACCAGGCCGGGTACGGTGCCAACAGCACCCGGCGAGACTTTTCCAGGTTTGAGCTGAGCAACACTTCCGACGCTTCCGGCGAAAGAGCTAGCTGGAATGGCTCGTTTCAAGAGCTGCTCCGATACGACGAGATTGAATGGCAAGAACTCAATGCAGCCCCACGAGCCTGGAGTTACGCTGGTCTCCGGACGCTAGACGAATAAACAACACCCGACCAATACACACTATTGCACATTGCTAGTCATGCTTGTCATCCTCCAGCTTGTCGATCTTGAAGTGCGCGTTACACATGCATATGTTTGGCCTGTTTGTGTATGGGAGCTCCGAAACTGGGAGCTCCTTAGCTGCTCCCAAATAAGTAGGGTGCATGATATAAAAACTAGAGAGTTGGGCTGGTAGTGCTGGTCGTACAGCATTCTTGTAATGCAGCGTTCACATGAAATCGCGCATCTCCTGCGCCTGCTCCGTACCCGCAGTATCTGCGCGCGACACATATCCAGATGTGTAAGGTTAGCGACATTCGTAGCTCGTTAAATGCGCTCTGAACCCGCCAAGCGGTAGGCGTTACGAACCTCAAACAGGGAACGCTGAAACCACTCGCACTCTGACGCCTAACGTTAGTAGAGTTTTTCGCGCCTAGGCATCCCTATGAAACGAGCGCGTTGGCGACAGCAAACGTGGAGCCTTAAACTGTATCATACGTTAAGATTGTATGCTAAGTACTCTGAGATCTTACGTGCTTAGCGTATGATACTGTAATAGGCTTACTTAAGCCCAATACTTTAGCTTACACGTGAGCGCACGTGTATGAGGAAGCGTAGACGTATTTAACTTAGGTTAAGTATACTTGCGTCCACAAGTATAGCTAAACCTAGATAAAGAGACTAAGCGATAGCTTTCGTATAAAATGAGAACTGAATTGAATGTTAACTGTGGTTTCCTCCTAAACCTGATATCTATAAAGAGCGGTTCTGCCAACTTGTGGTTGACAGAATCTCTGGCCTAATGCATGACTCTTATTGGTAGAAAGATGCTGCTTTCCACCGATAGTATTGCTTCCTAATATGAATGGTGACCACACTGTGATGTGGTCTACCCGAACGTATCCCTTAGTGCATGTTGCACTAAGGTGGAGGTGAACCGAATGTGTAGCCCCGCTACACCATCCCCCCGTTAGGACTTGATGTGCCGGTCTCGACATCAATCCAAGAACTACTTTGGAGAGAGCTCGTGCTCATTTCGAAATGAGCACGCCAACGACGCCTTCGACCGACGCGCCTGCTGCATCTGCAGCGGCGAACGCTGTCGTTGCTTCCACAGCGACGACTGTTACCTCTTCCGCCTCTGTGGCTTCAACAACTGTCGTCACTTCAACGGTGACGACAACAAACCCGCCTAACAGAACGATGTATCTTAAGGAATACAAGAGGAAGTGGAAGGGTACTCATCCACTTCGCGATGACTCTGGCAGAGTCACCGCCATTATAAACGACTCTGGTGTTCATGCTTACGATGGGGACGATTTTCCTCTCGACTATGGAAGTGATGTCGAGATGGAAGCAATTGACGGAGACAAGGAAGTCTTGTCTCCAAAAACGCAAGGGGTCTAGCGTGGGATCGCGTCGTCCTCGTGAGGACGACTCGGATGCTTCGAGCTCAAAGCGCTCGCGTAGCGACAGCGAAGACCGCTCGTGACGCTGGAGCGCTGTCTAGTCCGCGGGGTGGAGACGACTCCACTCCGTCTGGGATGTGGCGTCACGCACTAACCCGGTGCGCGACCCTTGGATGCCGTCTCCGAGCGAGATCCAATCTCGCTTCGGCTCTACGTCGCCACCGAGACGGTATGCGTTGTACTCTTGCAGCGGCGTCAATGATGACGATGTCGCTAAGGAGCTCGACTTTGATCAGGTCACGGATCAAAGTGTTGAGGGTGATCGCAACACTCAGCCGAGAGCTGTAGGCGACTACAGCTCTCGCTCAAGCTTTAAGCCCTTCGGCGGACGTGGCGGGCTTCGTCACCATTTCCGGAACGTCCTCCATCAGGACGTTCCGCGGCTCCCACGTATCATGGTTCGGAGAGAATCCTCTCCAACGAATACGAAAATGAACCGGACTTTGGGTCCGTATCTGATGATCAACAATTCGCTAAGATAAAAGAAAACAGTGGCAGAAGAAGCAGCAGCAAAACGTAGTGACGATCCAGCGAGTTTCCCCCGTGCATCTCGTAGTGGGGGCGGAGGCGGCGGGAAGACGCCCCGGGTCTGATCGTTCTGACCCCTGCGATCGCTTGGCGGTTTGAAACGCCTCCAGGCGGTTGAGCTTGCTGCTGTGAGGCAGGAGCTGAACCTGTTGAAGGCTCAGCCCTCTTAGGTCTCGCAGATCGCTTCGAACGTGCAGGTCGACCTCGGGTCGAAGCTGGCCTTCGTGAAGAAGCGCGTCGCCGCGCTCGAGCAGGCGTCGGCGAGTCACCAGGAGTAGGTGACTCGTGTTGCGAGTAAGGCTTTAGCCGCCCAACGTAAAAGGTTGGGTGGAGGCGCATGCTGGGCGGTATGTCTAGCGTGTACGCGTTGCCATGCTTCGCCAACACGGTGAAAGGTCCGATGAAGCGCGGGGCAAGCTTGCTTGCTCCGATGTCTGAAACTACATGTCTAGCTAGGTTCTGTGTAGCTAATAGAGCTAATGAACCCACTTTGAATTCATTTGTGTTTGCCATTGTTATCTGTGTTCAACTTCTGTCGATCGACAGAAGCTGCAATAGCATCTTGCATAAACCGTATGACGGCTTGTCGGCGCTAGACAAAGTCCATTGCCTTCGATCTGAACTCTTTGTTCAGTTCGTTGTTCTTGTTCACAACAGGTCCGGCCTGGGTGTGATGTTGGTTGCTGTTGAGAGTGTCTACTCCCGGCGTAGACACTGTGCTCTCGTGCAGTCCGTGCGCGTGTCATCACAGCTGATGCATTGCTCGTATCAGCGTGTTCATTCGGTTTGGAAGAAACCGGATTCCCTCTCCAACTTAAGGAAGGATCTACTGCACCGAGTACGCTCGGTACGCGTGGATGCCTCATGGCGTCCACGTAGAACGGTGTGTGCCCTGTCGAGACATGCACCGAGTTGTTGATGGCGAACTCCGCCATCGGCAAACAGTCACTCCGGTGACGTAACGAGTGAGCGTAGCTCTTCAGTGCGTCAACCAGTACTCGGTTGACACGCTTGGTTTGCCCGTCGGCCTGCGGATGATCCCCAGTCGGCATGGACAACTGTGTTCCAAGAAGTTCAAACACTTCTTGCCAGAACCGCGCTGTGAAGCGCGGATCACGATCTGACACGATGTCGATCGGCATGCCATGGTGTCTGAACACCATGTCAACCAACAGACGTGCCGTCTGCTTGGCTGTTACCTCGGCTGGAACTGCAGCAAGATGCACCATCTTGCTGAAGCGGTCAACGAACACCACAATGCATGTCCTCCGTTTGTTGTCTGGCGGAAGACCAAAGACAAAGTCCATTGAAATGGACTGCCAACACTCCGACGGAGTCGGTAGTGACTGAACTGGAGCCTGCGAGAAGGGCGCAGGCTTCACGCGCTGGCATACCTCGCAAGCACGGACGTACTTGCGTACCCACTTATACTGGAGGCTCCAATAGAAGTCACGCGTGAGAAGTAAATATGTCTTCTTACGACCGGGATGTCCCGACGTCGGGGCATCGTGATACTCGTAAGTGATCCTGAGCTTCAGCTCATGATCGTCCGGCACGACAATGCGATCAGCGTTGTCGTCAACTGTGCTGTAAAGCAGCAGACCATTATATACACAATAACGATGTACATGAGCACGGAGGTGTTTCGCCAGCTTCTGACGAGACTTGCCATCACCTCACTTCGTGAAGCAAAGCGAGGCTTGCCTTCATAATCGAGAACGACTGCATTTTGCCCCAATTTGTGTGCACTTCCAGAGCGCTGTAGAAACATCCAAATTTTGAAGATGGTTTCGACATGTGTTTGCCCCGGATCTACAGAGCGAGATTCTCACCGAAAATGGAAAAATGACCAAAGACGTATGAATTCGGTCAATAAGGGGCTAGCCTTAGCCTGTACAGTACCGAGGTGGTCGGTTTTTTTACATACACCTGCAGTCAAAGGTGATACAGTACAAGCTGTGCACGGAAGCGAGCTCAACAACCACCTGGTCAGCCTATTTGCCAAGCAGCTTCCGAACGAAGAGCTTCGCCCCGGCGATATGGTGGAATACTACTCGTACGCTTCGCAGCTTAACCCTCGAGGTTACCGAATCACTACCGTACTGTCGGTTGAGTCCAACTCGGAGCAGAAATCCCTGCGCGTGCGCGGTTTATTGACCAGCATCAACTACCCCGTCGTCACATGATCGCTGCACTGCGAAGGCTGGGCACAGTCTTCGACTACATTACCTCGTGTCGTCTTATGCGGAGGCTTTGGTGCATCTAATTTTGAACGAGATGGCACCAAGATGCGCTTACTCTTGTTGCTAAGCGCGGGTCAGCCAAAAGCAAACGCATCAGAAGCCGTGGCGAGGAAGACTGGCGACGAAATTATCGGTGTAGCTGATGTGGGCAAACATGCCGCAATAACCAAACCCGCAAGCGCCGCAGCTTTCGTGGCACGCAACTTAGATTATAGAATAGCCCGTCGTACACCAGGAATAATGCGGCGGATTTTGCTGTGATAGATGCGCTCGCTTCCGTGCACTATTATTACCTGCGGTCTCACTACTGTATGTAGGTGTATGTCGAATAAGTGACCATCTCGGTACAGGCTATTCGTGGGAGACATATTTCGGGGCAAGGGCTCCGCATACAAATCCAAGTCATCAAGCAATCACTCGCTAGCTCCAAACCTACTCATTTAACGCTGTCGTACGTACTCTATGGGAAACGCCTCTTCCCAATAAGCCATTGCGGGGCGCTTCTCCGACCTCATTGACCAACGCAATGAGATCCCTAATAACCCCTTGTTGGAGAGCCCTCAGCGTCGCCACCGTTGCGCAGCCAGACGACAGCCACAGCCTACCCGACGACACTCGCGTTGCGCCCCGTTGTGCACTTCGATGACGAAGGAGCTGGACAAGCGCAAGGAGGTCTCGTCAGCATCTGAAGCAGGAGCCGAACAAGCGCAAGGAGGTCTCGTCAGCATCTGAGCAGCTGCGCTACGACGGCGCTCGAGCGGCGCTCGCTGCTGTCAGCGCCGGTATGCCACTCCAAAAAGCTGCTGCGACCTACAAGGTCTCGTGTGAGCCTTCACGACAGCGTCATAAAGGCCTTGTGCCTATTGATGCACGCACCGGGCATCGTGTACATTTCGGAAGGCGCCGACCAAGGGCATAATTGATTTATCATGGAATTTGCATTGATTTGCATGTTGTGCCAAGTACTGTAGCAGAGGAGACCAGCACACACCTACTAAGCGATGTATTGCCCAACAGCAAGTCCGTCACGCGGTGTTTATCTGAGCTACGAGATTATGGTTGCCGCTGCCAACGCTAAAGGTGATGTCAAAGCTCGGCCTGCTCCCTGCGAGGAGATTGCGAGAAATGATGAGCCTGCACGACAAACACCAACATCAGACAGCGAAACATAGCGTGTACTTCTGCTGTGAGCGGTAAACAGATAGCAAAAGAGGAACGAGACTCTGTACGCACGAAGAGGAAAACCGAGGGGTGTCCAAGCGAACTCACAAGCGCGCAAACGTGTATGTCTCGGCTTTGCGAGAGCAATATATTGGGATATCTGAGCGTGCTTAGTAGGGGGCCTGCGGTATCCTATAGTTAAGACACATGCCCCGAAATGTGTCCAGAGGTCTACCACATACATACAAAAATCAATATAGTCGAAATCTGCCCCGAAATACGTCCCGCACGGATAGGAATTTGAATTTTGAATTTGAAGTGAGGTACATTAATGTCTTCTAACCTATGGCCATGCTCAGCAGATGCCATGTATGCTATCCGCGAGTTGTGACCAACCTTTTGCTGTCAGCAGGGTGTTGGTCCTCCCTAATGGTTACACTTTGGCCTCGCCGGCCCCGTGTGGTGCCTGCGTCGATCTCTCGTGTAGCCAGTTCTCGACGTCCGAGGCTGCCGCGTGCAACACTCCCGCCCAGCGGTGTCCCGCGTCCGGCAGGACGCTAGCGTCCCACTCCATGTCCTGTTGCGTCTCTTGCGCCGTGTTCGCCAAGTGCCGGGTAGTTTGATTTTGCTCCCGGAGCGTAGTGGTCCAGTTCGCCACTGCGACTGCGTCAGCGGCCCGCCGCATCTTCCAAAAAGGTCCCTTGAGGCACTTCGACCCAGGGGGGCCCTACGTGCCTGCATCCGTAACGCATCGGCATGATCTCCCATGACGTGCACCCCTCCCCAGTGGTGTTGTATGCAGCAGCATCTAAGTCCCTTGAGCATCCCAAGGTACACCGCCCAAATTGAAGTAAGGCCCCCTCCGCTGTACGCCGTGCTAGCGGCGTACTGCACCTCGTATGTGCCTAATAACTGGTGCACCTTGACAATTAGTGTCCCGCTGTAGGACGTTTCGGTATCCTTTCCTTGGATGCCCGCTACTGCAACCAAGTAGCAGTAACCAGTCGCTCATGAAGGGACTGGCAGCCCTGAAAAGGCTGCCCCCAGTCCTCCGCAAATTGCTGCGCTAAGCCGCTTGGTAATATCAAGTGGTAGAGTGGTCGCAACGTCAGTAGTGACATCCAGATAACTTGTCGGATCCGACTTTTGAGCCCTGGCGTGTGGTACTCCTCGGTGACGTCGTTGTGTGCATCAAAGAAACCCATCCGCCACCTCCAGACTGCAAGCAGGTAGAGCGCCGCCCCGAGGCTCCAGCAGTGGCCTACCATTTTGTCCACCGTGTCCCCAACCAGGTCCGTGTGAGCGTCCGGTAGCTGTGCGAGAACCCGGCCCGTCATCTTCATTAGCAGGGGAGGGAGACCTGGAAGAGTGAGCGAGAAAATGGCCGCTTCAGCGGATCCGTTGGGGAGCCCCACAGCCTCCCAGCGTGTCACCAGGATGCTCCTCAGCTTCCTGGCCGCTGGGCATTCCCAGAAAACGTGGTAGAGGTCGACCCTCCCCTGGTGGACACACTCGAGGCGAGGGCAGTCGAAACCGGACAACACCGGGTTGTAGGTGCTCATTGCGTGGTGTTTTACTCGGAGCAGCAGCTGCTCCCCCCATGGGTTAAGACCCACCACCCTCCTGATTCGTTTCCAGGCCAGTGTGTCCAGCCCCGCTGCCGCGTGCGCGCTCAGCTTTGTCCATCGGGCCTGTCGCAGTGTGCCGATGGCAATGCCTTTCGCCATCTTCGCCTTCGTCAGAATGTCTTTGTACGCCTTGCGTACTATCTTCCAGCGGAGGGCCCCCGCCCAGAGACACACCAGTCTGGCCAACCGAGGGTGGGGGTGAACCGACGTGATTGTCGCGGCCCGTCCGACCTCTTGTTGCATGGCGGCAGTGAGGTCTCTGTGGGACCTTACCAGACGTGGTGGCCCTGTCGGGGAGACGGCCTTGACCCCCCCCCCCCCCCCCCATGAGGTGTCTATCCCTCGAGATCTGGCGCTTAATTGGCACGTGCTCCTCCAGCGAAGTGGAGTAGCGAATGTCGCCCGAGTGGTCCCCGGGCACAAGTACACCGATCGCGCTAATTAGTCGGGCCATCACTAATAAAGGTTTACGATTTCTGGAATAGAAAGTCGAACAATTGAACAGTTATTGTATTCGTAATATTTGCTATCTCAGAAATCTAAGACCATGATTGGCTTCAGCTCAATGAGATCTGCCCAAATCCGCTGTCTTTGAGTAATTTTCAGCTCTTTGAAGAAAATTAGTTGTGCAGCGTGTCACGAAAAAGTACAGAAGCATGACTATTTGCGAAGCACGACTAAGGCCCTGGCTTCTCCGTCGGTGTCTGGGTCTGGGTATTAACGCTCACAGTAATTCCCAGACACAAACCCCGACAAGTGGGGTCTCGGGTTTTGCCTGTTAGTTTACATACACTCGTAAACTCGCTAGCTCGTGCTACGCCAACCAAAGCTCTGCGCCCAGAGCTCCAACCACTCCATACTCCAGCGCAAACCAGACGCTCGCGCCACTCGCCGCTAGCACACATTCGAGTCATGGAGGAGTTCTTCAATGCTGCGAGGAACTCACGCTAGGCACTTGGGCATGGGAGAGCCCCTGTCACCGGAGGTCTCCCTTGCCCAAGTGCTCCCACGAAGCCGCAGCCGCAGGTATTACCTGAGGTAGCGCCATCGAAATGATAGTATTTCATCTTTGTCCTTCGATCGTGCGATCGCGCACGGCCCATTAATTCTCACCCCCTTGGGGTGAGAATTAATGGGCCGTCGGAGAATAAACTGTTGGCCAATCAAAATCGTTTCAGGAAATCCCCAGATCCAGACACCGACGGAGAAACCAGGGCCTAATTAGCGTGATCGGTGTAGTTTCCCGCACGGATAGGGCTAGCCGGTTCATACACGTTTGGCCCTTATTGACCGAATGCATATTGTGAGTTCCGGCCAAATTTGCGAGAACCGCTCATATACAAAAGTCACGTTACTTGCCCAATCGCCCGTCCCCTGAACATATGGAGTCGGGCCGCATGTCAAGCTCAATTTGTACTTAAAGCGAGTTGTTTCGTACTTAATGCGTGTACTATAGTCAACGCAAGTGGCCGGGCCGATTGGCGGAATCGAACGCACAATACCTCTTTCGTCATTTTTACGATTCTAACGTTATTAATAAGCTTAATGCGAAGGACCTCATTGCCTTAATTAACGTTTAAAAAGTGTCAGCGGGTATTGATACCCCACGCAGTGGAATAGTATATATCGCGTCCGCAGGTTCCTTGTCTTCGTGTGTTATCCGTGCGCGACCAGTTCCGGACCGCGACTAGTTCCGGACCACCCTTTTCATACAAATTTCTATATAAAGACGTTTTTGCTCAATCGGAAGCAGAGCTTTCATTTTCAAGCAAATCAAGTGGCGGAAACTACAAAAGGATGACCAATGACAAGACGGGCCGATTGCCACCTCTTGCGGTCGATTTGGAGTTCTGCTCACTTCACAACTTCAAAACCAAGATCGCCCCCCGGCGAAAGGTCGGAGATGCAAGCGAATGAGCAACGGCGTCTTGAGGATGCTGTATTTGCCGTGACGTCCAAGCGCTTGTCGACCCGTAAGGCGGCTACAGAATACGAAGTCCCGCGTGGTAAGATCATGCGACGGCTGTCTGGAGAGGTGGAAATGTCTGCACGCAATGGTCCTGCTCCGACGTTGACGGATGGCGAGGTTGATGGGGTTTTGGCTGCTGTCATTGACCGCACTACGAAGGCTCAATGCTTCACGATGGGCGATCTCGCGCTCTTTATCAGACAAGTTGTCGAGGAGAGTCCGTACCGACGCGGAATACATGAAGCGTTCCCGAGTCGCCGCTACGTGGAACGTTTTGTCAAGAAACACGCCGAGTTTTTCAGTCGCCGTGCGGCCCAGCCCCTGGAAGAATGTAGAGCAGCAGCATCAACCGTGACTACGGTAGCCACGCACTACGCAAGCCTGAAAAAAACTCTAGATGAATTTGGGCCTTTCGCTTCGGATTGTACGTGGAACCTTGATGAAACGGGCATGTGCGGACAAGGATCGAGGAAGAAGCCCACCGTATTGGCTGCGAAGGGCATGAAAGCCAATGTGTTGCAGTCTGACGATCGCACCAATGTATCGGCTCTGGTGTGCGTGAATGCCGATGGCTCAGCAGTTCCTCCTTTCTTTATTACTCCCGGACAAAACATAACACCAGCTTACACTGTTGGGTCGAGTGAAGGAGCAGTGTTCGCGTCAAGCAAATCGGCGTTCTTGACAACGCCACTTTTTATCCAGTATTTTGAGTGGTTTGCAGACGTCATTCCGCCGAAGCGTCCGGTATTGGTCATCATGGATGGATACAAGGCGCACTTCTCTCTGAAGACACTCAAATTTGCGAAGCGCAGAGGCATTCACCTTTATTCACTTCCGGCGCACACATCTCACTTTCTACAGCCGTTGGATGTGTCAGTGTTCAGACACTTCAAAAGGAACGTGGATATACAGATCAAGCTGTTCCAAAAAGAGCACGGGCGTGTCGAGACCGAAAACATGGTAGAAATTGCCACCAAAGCATTCCCGAAAACGCTAACAAGGGCCCACATTGTTGACGGCTTTGAAAAGGCAGGTATTTATCCACTTTCCGAGGCTGTGATGATGGCGAATGTTGTTGGTGATGGAGGCAAGATGATAAC
>JAHQIV010001671.1:0-10530 GCA_030463285.1 Phytophthora europaea
CAAGGCCGTGCGAGACGGAGCCGTCGTGGACATGCTGGCGAAGGAGCTCGTGCCTGGAGACATCGTCGTGGTGGACGTGGGGGACCGAGTGCCGGCAGACGCGAGACTCATCGAGGCGGTGGATCTGGAGGTCGACGAGTCAAACCTGACGGGCGAGAACGCGCCCGTGCCCAAGATCACAGGAGCCATCGCGGGCAGCCACTTGCACCCGATCGCCGACCGCAAGAACGTCATTTACATGGGCACGTTGGTGCGCGCGGGGCGCGGCCGAGCGGTGGTGGTTGGGACGGGATCGCGCACCGAGTTCGGACAGGTCTTTGACGTGGTACACAAGGTGGAGGAGCGCAAGACCCCGCTGCAGAACAGCATGGACACTCTGGGCAAACACCTCAGCATGTTCTCACTCTCTGTGATCGCCGTGATCGTGGTTATTGGCGTGATTCAACACAAGGGCTTGCTCACGATGCTGCAGATTGGTGTCTCGCTGGCAGTGGCTGCAATTCCCGAGGGGCTGCCGATCTGCGTGACTGTCACGCTGGCTTTTGGTGTCATGAAGATGGCGAAGCGTCATGCCATCGTGAAAAAGCTGCCTGCCGTCGAGGCCTTGGGATGCATTAACGTGGTCTGCGTGGACAAGACGGGAACGATCACGACAAACAAGATGGAGGTGATCGAGATTTTTGTGCCCTTTGAGAGTGTGACCGCTGAGGTGAATGGTGTGGGCGAACGAGAACGATCGCCGTCGCAAACATCCGAGTTTGATATAGCCAAGAAGAGTGCGCGCTCAGCTGTCACTATGCGTGGCGAGCCCGTCACGGAGGAATCGCACCCGCATGTTTACCACTGCCTCATGTCTGGAGCTCTGTGCAACAACGCGACTATCGTGGACCGAGAAGTGTTGGGCCAGGCTACGGAGGGCGCCGTTCTACTCTGCGCGCAAAAGGTGGGAATTACTCCGTCGATCATCCAGCGGTTCCGCCGCGTCAGTGAAGTTCCCTTCAGCTCGGAGAAGAAGTGGATGGCTGTGTGTTGCGAGCCGCCAACTGGTGGCCCCTCTCGTTGGTACTTGAAGGGCATGACGGAAGCTATCTTGTCGCGTTGTGATAAGATTGAGGACAACTGCGGTCGCGAGAAGGATATGACGCCGGGTGATCGTGAACGCATCTTCGTGGCGTCCCAGCAAATGGCAGCACGCGGACTACGTGTATTGGCCCTCTCTTTAGGCGAGCACTCAGACCGTGGCATGGTTTTCGCTGGGCTTCTGGGCATTTCAGACCCTCCTCGCGCTGAGGTCGAGAAGTCGATCTTGGAGCTGTCGCTCAGTGGTGTAAAGACAATCATGCTTACGGGTGACTCTAAAGAGACGGCCGTTGCTATTGCCAGTAAGGTGGGTATCATTTCAAACGACAGCTTCGGCAGTGTTGATTGCGACGTTGAGAGGATCAAGGCCGTGGACGAATTGGTGATTTCTGGTCAGGAGCTAGAGATCATGGACATGGTGGAGTTGGAGCAGCGTATCTTGAAGACGTGCGTATTTTACCGTACATCCCCACACCACAAGTTGAAGATCGTCCGTGCTTTCCAGGAGGCAGGTTTGATGGTCGCCATGACTGGCGATGGTGTAAATGATGCTCCTGCTCTGAAGGCAGCAGACATTGGCATCGCTATGGGCACAAACGGCACTGACGTGTCGAAGGAGGCGGCTGACATGATTCTCCTGGATGACAACTTCAGCACCATTCTGTGCGCCATGGAAGAGGGCAAGTCAATCTACCACAACATCAAGCACTTTTTGCGTTTCCAGCTTAGCACGAGTATCTCGGCGCTGTGCTTGATTGCATTCTCGACGCTCTTCAATCTACCGTCTCCTTTGAATGCCATGCAAATTCTGTGGATCAACATCATCATGGACGGACCTCCAGCGCAGAGTCTTGGTGTGGAGCCTGTCGACCATGATGTGATGAAGGAGGGGCCGCGCTCCAAGGATGCCAGTATTATCACGCGCACGATGGTTCGTCGCGTACTTACGTCGGCTTGCTTTATCGTGTGCGGCACGCTCTACGTGTTCTGGGTGGAGCTGAGTGCAGATGGCTCCATCAGCAAGCGTGATCGTACCTTGAGCTTCACGACGTTCGTCATGTTCGACATGTTCAACGCGCTTTCATGCCGGTCCGATGACAAATCCATCTTCGAGATCGGCATTCTGTCCAACACAGTTTTCGTGTACGCTGTCGGCGCCTCGCTGCTGGGCCAGTTGCTCGTCATCTACTTCCCACCGCTGCAGGCCACATTCCAGACCGAAGCTCTGACACTGGGGGATTTGGTGTACGTCTGCTGCATTGCTTCGAGCGTGCTTATCTTCGATGAGATCCGCAAGTGGTGGCAGGTGCGTAAACTGCGTGGCGCGATGCGCTCCGCGTCAATCGCCGCTGGGTTTAAGCAGAAGAAGAGGAAGCACTCATGGGACAACGATGGAAAGGCTTACGACACCGTGTAGATCAGAGAAACAGCGGAGCCCCATGTATTATGTTGATACTCCTTTCCTGCCGCAAGCCCGAATGCCGTGGGAGACGAGCTGAATAGACAGAAATGCCCACTGCTTGCTAATAACTTATCGTTGCTCTATCAAATCGCTACCCAGACGCGCTGCATGACTGTTTCCACCGCCTGCAGAACGTCAAGCCCGACAAGTGCAAGCGCGCAAGGCACGTTAGCTGGGAATAAAGCATCACTGCACTCGGCGTAGTAGTCTCGAGCCGCTACAAGGTCACGAGGGACGCCATCGCCAGTAAGCAGCATGAAACCACAGTTGTAGCCAGCCTGAGCGTCGCCTAGTTTCGCAGCGAATTGATAGCGCTCAAGAGCGCGAGTGTGGTTCCTCTGACACACACCGTCCCATGGCTCGTGAAAGCACGTGCCAGTCTTTCGAACAGCCTCGGAGTCGTTCAACGCCGCAGCCTGCGAGTACAATTCGAAAGCTTCACGCAGAGGCGGATTGCTGGAGTCCCCATCTAACTTTGCAAGCCCGAGCCAGCGCCACCTGAGGATGCTGTCGCCGTGGCGTTCTAACAAAAATGCAGCATTGCATTGCGCATCTTCATCTCCGAACTCCGCAACGAGCCGGTAGTGCAGGTAAGCGCGCAGATAGTCACCCTTCTTGTAGCACTCGTATGCCTTGATCAGCGAAAACGGCAGGCCTGACAAAAGGTCAGGATGCAAAGCCACCGTGCGGAACAGTGGCAAGGCGGTGCTGCACGAGCGTGGCGTGCCAATACCCTCGAAATGCATGACACCCAAGTTGAACAGCGCCTGACTTGACTGGCCGTCCGTGCCATCCACAGCTGCTTGGAAGTGCGAGAAGGCCAACCCATGATCAATTGGAACACCGCCGTCTCCACGCAGGTACGTCGAGCCCAAGAACGAGTGCGATTCAGCATAGCCTCGAGCGATTGCCTTCTCGAAGTATTCCAGAGCAAGCGTCACGTTCTGAGGCACGCCATTACCCGTGAAATACATCACACCCAATCCGTGGAAGGCAAACGCCTCATTCTGCCGAGCTGCACGGTTGAAGAAAACAAGCGCTTGGGGGATATCTCGATCCACGCCCATTCCGTTCGCGAGCAGCATGGCGTAGTTGGCTTGTGCCAGCGCGTCACCAGCTTCGGCTGCCTGGCGGAAGTACTGGGCTGCAAGTGCTTGATTTGGCGCTACATGAGCTGCTTGGTTACCGAAGAAGTAGATTTCTCCTAGCCGATGCATGGCCCGCGGATACTGTTCATCCATGGGGTTGTTTGCAATGGCGCGGTAGTATTCCAGCTCGTGCAGCGCCTCGTTCTCATCAAGAAGGGGGTCAGGTCCACCAAAGCCGTAATCGTCGAAGAAGCCGCTGGGCAACAGCAGCTCATCCGAAAGACGCACTACATCTACCGGCCGCTCTCCACCTTCATCGACAATAATGTGCACATTTTCCTCTGCACACTTGTGAAATAGCGGCAGCGCTGCTTCACAAACTGCATCGGACTCAGTTGCAGTCTCCGTCTTTCCCCTCTTCGTTGTCACCGGAAGTCTGCCGGACAGAGAGCCGTACGCCACTACCAGCGTCGCCAAGAAATCATGAGCATCCGCCAAACTCTTCAGCGCGCGGTCTCCGCGGGCTTGTCTCTCCTGCTGTGTCAGCGGAGCTATGTCCGGGTCCTTCAACTCCTCCGGGTCTGCTAGCCCAATCAAATCCATCATGGACAGCACGCCCAGTGCCGACTGCACACCGGCGTCTGCTGCAACATTTAAGTTGTGGATTGCATCAACGAAAGGCTGTTCGTCCGCCGACTCGGCGTTGGGCTCGAAGAGCTGCAGGTAGGACAGCTTGGTCACTGCAAAGGCCCAGTCGTCTGCTGTCTCCGGGTCTTGATTGGCGCCCGACCGAGTGTCTGCGATCTTCACCAACTCGTCCACCAGCTCGGGCGTGTGCCCCTCCGCTGCGATGCGATCTTCCAGCGTCAGGAACGCCTCGGAGGCCTCCAGCATCGGCAGCGACGAGCTGTCCATCTCCCAGTCCCGGTCCTCCTCAATGTGGACAGCTTGTGCTTGTTTTTGCTGCTTCGTGTGGCTGCTGGTGGACGCTTTGTCGTCCTCGTGGTGGACGATTTGCCAGCGTCCGCTCTCGTCCCTTCGGACCTGCGTCCTGCTGCCTACAGAGGGACTTGGAGACTGCCGCTTGGTGGACACGGAGCCGTCCGCGTGGACTTCCCAGGACGCGACTTTCTGCACGTTCACGCGGTCTGTGGACGGAGTTGGAGCAGGATTCGTCGCGTCGTTGAGTGCGCCGCCTTGTTCTTGCTGTTTCTTGGCTTGTGGAGAGGCTACGGAGACCGCAATCGCGACTGCAAAGAGCAGCGCGACTGAGCAGCGCAGAAGACGAACCATAACGCGCGTCTCGAGCTGTGCACAGGGACGTCGAGCCGCGGCGTAGAATGCGAGCAGCTACGTGTGACCCGCGCTGACTATGAAATAAGAGGCAGCGAAGATTGGCACTGCGCTATTGGTGGAAATGCAGCCGAGGATAACGACACTGTCTGCAGCAACTGGATTCTGAGTGTTCGATGCTGACAGTGTCTGAGAGCACGAAGCGACGCGATCTATTCAAGTGAGCGAGTAGTGCATTTGAGACCACGCAGAACATCTCCGGTCTTAATTCCTAAGTACGGATTCCTGATTATTAGATAGCCGTGTCTTAGCTTTTTTTTGCTATCAAACGACCTCAGATGAGCAGTGTGTCGACCAGGGTGCCGTGCGACCACGTTCAAATGTCAAAACAATGTTTTTTTGCTCTTATGTCGAAAGGGGGTAATTTAACGCGTAGATTCCGAATCTGCAATCCGTTTAGCTTAAATCGGTCTAGAACCGTTTCAAAAAGTGAAATCATTTTATAAAAAACAGTTTGGGAAAAACATTGTGTGCAACACTTAATATTGTTTTTGATGGCGTTAAAACTGTTAGGCCGTGTTCGACTTGTGCAGCGCAATCGAGCTTGATGAAAATCGGGCTGGAACCACAAGCCAGTTGTTTTGTTAGCAAAGCATTTGATAAAAAGGTAGAATTGTGTTTCAGTAAAAAAAGCAGGAACTAATATAAAGTCAGTGAGAACCATCCATTATAAAGAGGTGATCAGCCTGGTAGGAGAGAAGACTTGCGAAAAAACGATGGCAGACAGCGAAGACGATGACGACGACCTGTGGCTCCTCCATGCTCTCGTGAGGATGCTCAATTCAGCAAAGCAAGACTCATCAGCTCAGAACGACCCTGTACCGCGACTACTAGACACGAACAGCTCCCAAGCACGTTTTTTTTCAGTCGATCTACACGAGTCTTAGTAAGGTTTTGTTTAGAGACCACTTCCGAATGGACAGATACGCATTTGACGCGTTGTATGCGTTGTGTGAACCACTTATACCGCCCAAGACGAAATATCGCCGAGAAATCCTAGCCGTTTTGCTGGACTGGCTTGGGAGGGGTGCGTCGTGCAGGGATCAAGAGGTCAAGTTCAAGATGGCTTTCTCTACGATACACCGCTATCACCAGATTGGTCTTCATGCAGTTATCAAGACCCTGTCTCACAGCATCGTCATGCCACAGACTGTACCCACTTGGTTTGCTGAGGATTTCCCCTATTTCGACCAGGCAGTCGGGGCCATTGACGGTGTTCATATACCGGTCGTAGTTGCAGCCAAGGACGGAGAGCGCTTCCGCAATCGAAAAGGGTGGCCATCCACAAATGTGCTGATAACATCTGACTGGGAGATGAATATTGGCTTTATTTATCCTGGTGCTGAAGGAGCTGCGCACGACTCTATGGTACTGGCGCGGAGCGAGCTTCTACGCGAGGTTCGAGAGCACCATTATGCATCGCAGACGCTGGGTATGCACTACAGCCCCAAGTTCTCACTCCGTACCGTGGGGTCCGCTACCATCTCAAAGAGTGGGCAGCCGAATCTGGCAGACCTAAAACAGCAAAGGAACTGTACAACCTCAGACATGCGAAAGCGCGCAACGTGGTCGAGCGTGCCAATGGTATCCTGAAGCGGAGATTCAAGATTCTACGAGTGCCGATTGAATGTGAGTTTGTCGTTGCCAAAGCGATAGTTTTTGCGGCGGCATGCCTTCACAACTTCATTCGTCAGCAGAACGCACATGACCTAGCTACGGATCTGAGCGACGAGGAGGACAGCGACAAAGGTAACGACGACGATGATGATGAACGATGGGCCGACGCTATTGAAGTCTTTCCATTCGACTTTTCCTCGGCTAGTAACTGGAGAGACTGGATGGCAGCGGCCATGTGGGACGAGTACAACGGCTTTCAGTGTTAACGCCCGGTCTCGTATACAATATACCTTGCCAATCGACCCCACAAAATATACCCCACGTCCCATTTTGCATCGCCTCGTCCCAGACGAGTGACCTCGTCCCACACTCCGGTCCCACAAAAATGTGACGGGGCTGGTAACATTGTGGAGGCGTTTGGCGAGATAAAAAATATGTGGGACCCGGCGTATGGGACGAGGTCACTCGTCTGGGACGAGGCGATGCAAATGGGACGTGGGGTCATATTTTGTTGGGTCGATTGGAGAAGTATATTGTATATGAGACCGGGCGCGGAGTTAACATCAGAGTTACACGAGCATATAATCACTACATGCAAGTTACAGCTACTAGTTGACTTGGCTTGTGTCTTGAGACACCAGCTGCTTGGCTAGGAGGTCGGCCTTCAGCTGGAAGTAGCGCTCTGCTGTAGCGAAGAACGCTTCCATGCCTACACGCGACCTGCTTGCACCACTAGCGTTCTTCTTGCGACCGTCTCGATAGCGCTTCACTCAGGCTGTACGCTGAGTAGCGGTAGGTGAGGCGAAAGGGGGGGGCCGTTCTCTGCGTCTCCGGTGGTTTCGAGGCCTTCGCTGACAGACTGCGTGCTATCTTGATGTTCGTCGCTTTCGGAGTCTTCTGCCGGGCCGATCAAGAGTGCATGCGTCTCCTTTGCTAGAAAATCGGTAACACTCGTAGCATCTGCTGCGTTCGCTCTCGAGTCACCTGCAATCAGTGCGCACAGCTCACTGTGCTCGAAACCCTCTTCACGGAATCGCTTGTTCAGAGGAGAATTGCGAGGTTGACTCGCCGCTAACGATGCCCAGTTCTCGTCAGTGAGAGTAGGTGCATTGATCTGGCTGTTCCAGCCAGCACCACTAAGGTCGCATAGTCTCTTAAAAACGTCGTACTCATACATCAGCCGTGAGTACTTTGTTTTACTTTGATCTGTCAGGCATACAAACACTCATAGTAAGTAAGAAGTGGTGACTCGTACAATATACGCTCACTAACCTTTGTCAGCGCTAATACCCTCTTTCGCGAGGCGGGCTACAATCTTCGCCCAGCCCTTGGACTTAACACCTTTGTCGGTTTTGAGGGATGCGTCATTACGAGCAGCGAGGTAGCACTTCAGCAGCAGCTTCTCGTCTGCGCGTTTCCAAGTCGCTCGCTGTTTCTTCATCTGCTGCTCCATCCGTTGGTTGTCAAGTGAGGTCAATTTCAAATGGCGGTGAACGAGCTCGATTCCAAATGTGAGCAGGACCTGAAATTCACAACCAGTCGTTTTCGGTCATCAAGCTGGTTTCTATTTCGGATGATTCAAGTCATAATCGGGCTCGTTTGGGAAATACAGCTGTATTTTAAGAGATGGAGCTGGTTTGGGCTCAAGTCGAACACGGCCTTATTGTTTTGTGGCGAAGATTACCGACAAAAGTGATAAGCCTTATTGTCGGTGTGTCTATTCTTCTGATGTTATGTTATATTCGCTGCAGGGCTTTTGGTGACGCACCTCCTCTTGGTCTTCCGCGTCAAGTACGAGGTAGAGGGGATAGTCAGGTGGCCCATAAATGTAGCGCCGCTCACAGCGCCGTTGATCTCCGCCTCCACGGCCTTGAAGGGTATTTCGTGATGCAGTCACGGTGGCTACGGCGGTGGAGCCTTCCAACTGACGGTTGATGAACTTGGGGCCGTCCAGCATCAGTCGTAGGTTGCCCGCCAACGCGACGATGCCGCGGTACGGGGGCGCCCACACACTCGGCCAAAAGTTCTTGTAGGCGTCGTGCATCTTTTTCCTTGTTCAACGGCCGTGGTTCTAGCAGGATATGCCGGGCACAGTATCGATGTGCGCTTGCACGGTGTCGTCTAGCTCCACAAGTTTGTCGGCATCACCTTCGCCCTCATACGAAGACGCGGGTGTGCCGTAGGCGTTTGAGTTCCCGCTTGACGCCGTTTACGTCCCCCTCCGTTGTCGTCTCGCCCGTCGAAACGAGGAGCTAGCTGCCACGTAAGCCGGCAAGGGCGCGCTTGGGGCAAGGCCATCAGGACACGGAGCTTGGAGCGATGGAACTTCGTGCTGACGAGTCTGCTGCTTACGAACGCCGTGTGCATCCTGCACGAGAAGCGGTTCCTGCGTCCGCGTACGTGGCTGCCCGCCATTTGGAGCGGGGAAATAATCAACGGGAAAAAACACACACAAAATGTTCTAACAAAATGCGTTTTCTCGAAACTTCATTTAAGTTCGATTCTCCCCCTCGTCCCATACAAACGCTCATATCTCCATGTATCTGAGGCCAGGCAGCACTTTTCTGCATGAATTGCAGTTTGTTGCTTGGGGGCGCTGCAACCACCGGATACTGGCGGGTTGCAACGGCGCTTTTGAATCGTTCACAGGATCTGCGAGCCAAAAGCCTGCCGCTTGCAGTCGAGCTCTGATCCCAACAAGTTGTCGACGCGTGAGCTTCAGGTGGCCTGATTCATCGCGGAAGCTCACACACCGACAATTGGTACGTGTACAGCGAGACCAACGCCCATCGCGCACCAGCCTCCTTTTAACGGATAAGAAGCCAAGGGGAACCGACCGACTTCAGGCGTCCTCGATGGAGGGTTTCGCGCAAAAAAAACGCCTTAGCGAGTCGCTAAGGCGTTTTTTTTCTAATAGCGAGCAAGCGTCCACTGACGCACAAGCTGAAGCAAAACGGCTTTGCCTTGATCGCAGGATCCGAAACGCGCAGGCCGTGTCCGAAGTCGTAAAGCTGCATGGAGGGGGGGGGTGGGGGGCAATGAATGAACGGAGTCTTAGCCCGGCGCGATTGGCGACGCCGCAGCCTGAGGACGGGCACGTTGAGGTTGACGCGCAATCCCACGCGGCGTAATGCTTACTCCGATCTGCTTGGAGCTTCAACAACGTCAGTGTAACACCGGCAGCTACATGTACTTAGCAGCAGCCTCGTCCTCATGACGAAGCGTTGCCCTGCCCTGCTTGAAATGCATGTAGCCATTATGACGCGCGCTTGTCAAGCGTCGAAGCCGAGTGCAGACCTGATGAAACCGCGTCCAAGCAGCACCCTGTGTTTCAGCGGTCTGTCTGTGTTAAACGTGTCTATAAGGATGTTGAAGTTCCAGCGTTAAATGACGTCGACTGGCCAGCTATTGCAGCTTGAGTCTCGCCGCGCACACCAGATCTTCCTTCGCAGCGGAGACCGAGGGGCCGTGGGCAACGCGAGTCAGAGCGTTTCCGCTCGAAGTCCGTCGCGACGCTAACGTAAGCCGCCGGCAAGGTGCAGCGCCGGGGCAGCAGCAACTACCGTCACCCGACCCAATATGCAACACAATACAACCAGTTACCTCGGATACCGCATGGAGTTTATCCACCCATAGCCTTTACAAACAACCTGCCTATATCCTTCCCTAAACATATACCTCTTCAACTCTATCTAAGAAACACGCTCGCATTGCGGCCACACTGACACGCCCCGGTCAGCGGGAGACGTTGAAGTGGGCCTGGTGCACAGCAAGGGCGCTTGGCTCGCTGCCGCACACGAGCAAGACAAGTAGCTCTCATTCCTGAACTTGCCGGCCGGGGAGGAAGCACCTCGCCGCCCTCGCTTCGCTTCGCCCACCCAGCACATCGACACCTTCATGCGCGCGTCGTCGCCGCTGCACCCGCTGGAC
>JAHQIV010001672.1:0-10526 GCA_030463285.1 Phytophthora europaea
TGAAATTCCCTGCCAAATCGATTTTGCAACCCCACCGCGCTTGCAGAGAGGGCTGGCGCCAGGTTACCGCGGACATGCCTGGCGCATGTCTGTGGACCATGATGCTTCATTCCACAATTCGCCCCTTCATCTGACTGGTCGGTAAGCATTATGCGCCTACTCCATCTCGTATTGGCCATTGCAGTTTCGCTGGCTGTCATCAGCAACGGCATCGCAGCCACTGCGGCGAACTCAATCCAAGACTCGGACCCCAGTTACCAGGCCGCCGCCCGTGAGTTGTCTCGCAAAGAGGAGGCTCTGGAGGAGGAGGATAGGCGCGGTCGTGGCGGAGGAGGTCGCGGAGGAGGAGGTCGGGGTGGAGGACGAGGAACAACAACTCGGGGGCAGATTCACGGAACTCACACCAGCATTGGGCTCATGTATCCCAACCACTTGTCCCACCGCAAGACGAAAAAGAAATGCAATCGGTTTAAGAACTGGTGGCAGAGGCTCTTCGACAAGAGCGTGAAAAAGTGCCCGAAGAAGGGCGAGGAGGAGGAAGAAGAAAGCACCACGCGGCTTCGGGCTTAAGCTGGAGACGTCACGAGCGAACAAGTAGCAAAGAACAGCCCAAGACGTTTTTGACAAGCGCCGCGTCGTCGCCAGTTGAATGAGTCGCGTCTACTACGTAGTACTTCGAAGTAGTATTTTGTTCATCAAACAACTTTACTCATCGTGGAAAATGGAGACTTACTGGTGCGGTTAGAATCGCAGTGCTGCTTTGGTGCCAAGTTTTAGCCTTAGTCTGGGCTCCGATAAATTGGTGAAAATAGGACCTGCAAGAGATTCTCACATGAATGACCGTTTGACGTTTACAAGGGTGCAGTACTTTCACAGCTTTGCGTGTGAGGGATACATGTACCTCACCTCATACGCGGCTCAAGTACCATCTTAGTCAGCGTTGCAATGCACATGGTGCAATGTGGTGAGTGCCAGAGCGCCAATTCCGATCCCGAACATGAGAAGGTGAGTCACGAATTGGCCAGGGGTCTTGACGCGCAGCACTCCCGGTAGCAGGTCCGTGCCGGCGATGTATACGAGTGTTCCCTGTTCACGTCATATGCTTGACCAGTTAGTGTATCGCAGAATACAAGACATTAGAAAAAAAGTAGCGACGCACCGAGCCGACGGCGAGTAGCAGCCCCATGGTCTTGTTCGTGACGGGCACAGCCGCGAGCACCACCGCGGCACCGATGAAGGCTGAAAGTGCGCTCAGGAAGTTGAAGAGGATGGCTTGGAACGGCGTGAAGCCCGACTCGACGAGAATGATGAAGTCGGCGAATTCCTGCGGAAGTTCATGCAGAATGGCTGAGACCGTGACCGATACACCGAGCGAGTCGCCACACGCAAGAAATGCGGTGGCAATGAGCACGCCGTCCACGAAGTTGTGGAACAGGTCGCCCAGCAAGATGATGAAGGCCATGGGCTTGATGCTGCGCCAGTCCACTTTCAGACTAAACGCTGAGGCGCCCACCGCCTTGCGAAGCGAGGGGGTTCGCGTGTTAGCTGCGGTGTAGTCACCAGTCTCGGGCGTTCCCGACTGTTTCTCAGCGGCATCCGCGAGCACATTGGTCGGCGACGTGTGCTGCATGGAAGTCGGGAGGCGGTGAGAGTGTGACGCTCTATCTTGCACCATGCTGATCCAGAGCTCGAGCGCCATCTCTACGACCATCGCGACGACGAACCCGACGGTGAACATTATGCTCAAGATGAGATCCATCTGACCGTACTCGCTGTAGAACTCAATGGCTTCGGGCAGGACATGCAGGAATGCAGCACCAACAGCGCGCCGGCGGAGAGTGCGATCATGGCGTCCATCACTTTCGTCAGCACGTTCACGCGGACGGCCATGATAAGAATGCCGACAATCGAGAGAATCGCGACTATCGCCACGGCCACCATGGTCTTGGCCCATACCGCTGCTGACGCCTTCCTGTCTGAGCTGGTACCTTCGTCCGCTTCTTCCTCCGCGATAGTCAACGCCAGCGCCACCTCTTGTCCATCGGCGTCAAGCACTTGCATGCCGAACTCCTCAATCGCATTGTGCTGCATGTGAAACGCGTAGTACCCCGTTTCATTGACAACCAAGTTGACGGTCATGGGCTCCGCCGCGAGTCGTCGACGACTGTGTGCGCCTGAGCCGTCGCAATGGTCAATGTGCCAAGTGTTGTTTGGGTTCGCTTCGCACTCAGCTTGCAGCGCTGTGAGCTCCTCCGCGTTGTTGCGCTGTACTACGTAAAGTAGTTGGTCTGTCGGCGCCATGTCGCGAGAAGCCTTGACGAGGTTGCGAGGAAGCGATACGTCATGTAGCAGAAGCGCAGCCTTCTCCACGGACAACTCGAGGTCTTTTTGGGTGACGTTAACGGTCCATGTGGTTCCCATCGGCAGCACGAACACGGCCATGTTCTCCGTGTTATTCGCGAAGGAGATCGAGTACGTCCCGTTCTCGAGTGCCATCGCCATGGACAGCTCCCACGAGATGCCTCCAGCAGGACAAGAGGCCGTAGCGACACACTCGACTCCTTCACTTTCATATCCAGCCTCGCAGTGGCAGTGGTTCCCGTGCATTGTGCCGTGGCCGCTGCATTCTTCTTGTGCCGCAATGGGCGACAAGATCGCAAGCGAGACCAGCAGCAGAGCGACGAGAGTTCGAAGCGTAGAGGACATGCTACTGACTTGCAGTCAATCCGAGAAATGCTGTGGGCTGGCGGTGGGTAAAGATCTCGGGCGAAGGCATTGTCCGACGGCGGCGGTAAGGTGTCATGCACGCTGTGGCCTTGCATTGGCTGGATGCGAACGTGGGGAGGGTTGTCCGGCGACGAAAAAGGCAACTTGAACTCGGGCACGATTAACCAATCAGATGCCTGGATTTTTGATTAATTAATTTTCGCGTTAATCAGCTTTGAGATGATCTCCTAAGCTTTGACCCGATTTTAAAAGGATTTAAGGAGATCAGCTTCGCTATCCGACGGCGGATCTCGTCTCGCTGGCACGCTCACATGACTTCGAATCAAAGTCGATGGAGCCTCCATTCACCAGTTTCCAATTCCCCTCATCAAGCGTCCAATCTCCAGAGAGAACTACACAACCATGAAGTCGATGGCTGCCGTCATGATCGCGCTGGGTGTTCTTGCTTCTGCGGTGCCCGCTCTTGCTCAAGAGGCTCACTCGCTCTCGTCGGAGTGTACAGCTGAGTACCTGGCGTCGGCGAAAAGCGCATGTGACTCGGTCGCGGACGTCTCGCAGCTCAAATGTGAAGATGGAAGCTGCCACGAGGCTCTCCACTCGCTCGTGGAAGACGAAGTACGCCAGTGCTACGTCGACCTTGGCCTCGGCGCGGCCACCGACCTCGACTACTACGTCCTGCTCGATGAGTTCTGCCACGGGGACGGTGCCGACCCGGTCGACCTGGCAGCGACGTCCAACACGACTGCTAGCGCGAGTAGCTCGGGGGCCGGTGGGACCACCGTGGGCGACCACGATCATGATCATCACGACGATCACGACCATCACGATCACGATCACGAAGAGACCGAATCATCTTCGTCTGCTTCAAGCGCTGACAACGCCGCTCAGTCTCTGGGCGTATCAATCGTGGCAGCTCATTTGGTGACCCTCGTCGCTGTGGCGTTGCATCTGTAGGCAATGGTCGGTTTGATTATGCTTACGATTTTATCAACTGCTATTGTGGCAACCTTCGAGTGCAAACAAATAGGAACCGGCACCAGCAAACAAAATTAATCCGTTAGTATTATGACATCATGTTCCTATCTATACCTGTACGTCCTACCATTCTCACGCGTGAACGTGCTGCAGGCTTGTCCGTTTTCGGGATTGTAGGCTGGGTCCGTTTGTTCCCGTTCGCATCAAATACGCCAAGAACCCGAAATATAAGCAACACACACCGAGCAGCATGCTCCGTCCAGCAGAACCCAGCGACAAGCCTTCCAGGTTCGTGAAGACCAGGTGTACGTTGATGATGCACACGAAGCCTCCCAGCAACCACCCACTCACGACCGTTGCCTTGCTGTTGACAAAATCACCCATGATGACCGGTGATCTTGTAAAGATTAGGATGGGGAGCAACGCAAACGGGAGCTGAATCGACTGCAGCACGTTCAGCATCTCGTCCATGGTGTCGCTGTCGCCCGGGTTGCGTTGGCTCAGGATTGCCACCGCCATTGCTGGAACCAGCGATACACACCGCGTCAGCACCACGCGCTTCCACGGCGAAATGTGCCGGTTCAAGAATCCTTCCATGACGAACTGGCCGGCGTACGTGCCCGTCATAGTGGAGCTCTGGCCAGCAGCCAGCAGACCGATTGCCCAGATGACGTCCGAGTATTTACCGAGCATGCCACTGAGAGCTACACCAGCCTGCGACAGACCGATCGCTTGGCACATTCCCTCGCCGCCGTTTGCGAGCTGGCACACGCCGTACGTGTCTCCATCAGCAACGGCACCAGGAACACAAGCGGTGTTGAGTCCATCGGATTCGAATGTCGCCGACCTTCGCAAACACCGCATGCGATACCCGACTCGATTGCAAGTACTTGTTCGCCTCGTGCACCTTCCGTCCATCGTGCCGGTTCACTTGCCTAGTCTGCACCAGAGCCGAATGCAAGAAGATGTTGTGCGGCATAATGACAGCGCCCACGATTCCCACAGCCTGAGTCACAGCATAACTCTCCACGCTAGGTACGAAACCACCCGCAACATCCGCAGAGGATACCTCTCCACGGACCAGGTTGGCGCAGAAGCACACTAACATCACCACGATCAGCGACACGAAGAACGCTTCAAGCTTCCGGATGCCGTAGCGGTGCAGCAGCAAGAACGTGAACGTGTCGAAGCCCGTGATCAGACAGCCAATCCACAACGGAAACCCAAACAAAACCTGAAAGGCAATGGACGAGCCCAGAACTTCCTGGACATCGCTCGCGACAATCGCAATCTCCGTCATGATCCACAGCGTCAGCGACGCCCAGCGAGGGTACACGGCTGTGCACATTTCAGCCAAGTTTTTTCCCGTGACCACGCCCAACCTTGCAGCCAGCACTTGCAGAAAGAACCCCATGGCCGTTGCACCAAAGAGTACCCAAGTGAGTTGGTATCCAGCGTACGCGCCAGCCTGCAGATCGCTCTCCAGGTTGCCTGGGTCCACGTACGCGATGCTCATGAGCCAGCCAGGCCCAGCGTACGCCCAGAGTGTGCGCCAGCTGCGTCCAGCAAGATGGATAATACATGTACAGTCACAAACACAAGCGCACCATGTCACCGACCCCAGCGCCAAAAACTCTCGAATCGCTAGCAACGCACCTGAAGCCGCAGGTCGTCGACTCTTCGACCGACGCCTTGTTAGCGCTGCTATTGCTCGGCAACTCATCCGAAGCGACTGGAATGAGCAGATCGCGCTCGCTCGGCGGCGGGAGCATGATCGACGCTGTCATGGTGCAGCCCGGAGTCTTCAAGAATGAAGTAGTGCCGGAAGTGCATTCTGCTTCCGGTGTGCTCTTGTGGCAATTCGCAGCGGTTTGCGACGTCACAAGGTCTCTGCGCACCGTCAAATACTGCTGCTTCCATGTGACGATGGGGACGCGCATTTCTACCGGGAATGTTGCCTTGCACCAATGCAAATTGAAGCTGATCCTAAGGCACCCTACCATTGGCCAGTATTTCATCCAATCCTCGCGTTTAACAAAGAAAAGTGCACTTTTACACAAATGTTACACAACATACAGGAGCGGGTTCGTGATTGCATCTCTTACCGGTGCATACTTCTCTCAGAGTTTGAAATCAGTGAGAGCGGCACAGCACTTTCGGACGAGAATTTTCACTCACTGTGACCCTCGTAAAATGAAAATAGACCCTTCACATGCTGGTAAGCAGGGTACCACTCTGATGAAAGTGTTCCTCCACACACCACCTATACACAATATTACGTCACGATACACAATGCGATTCTCAACCAAGCAAAAAAAACTTCGGAGACAAACAACAATTCGAAAGTGTAGCCATGTACGCTGGGGTGGACAAGTACGGCGGCGCATTGGTAGGCGAGGGCCAACCCGACGGCAGTTCATCGACGTCGACTGCACCCGCCTCCGGTTTGTTGCTGGAGGAGGCAATTGAGACCGCCGCCGCCGAAGAGACCGTGGTGGTGGATGTGCCCTACTCGTACCTGGAGGACGAGGACGACCCGAATTCCGTGGTCTCGGGGGTCTCCAAGGTGTTGCTATCCGCCCAGTTGAACCCGGAGGCTGGTGGCCTCATGTGGGTAGAGCAGGGCAGTCCACAGGAAGCCTACAAGAACGTGGTGGCCATGTCCCAGATGACCTCCATGCTGCGTGACCAGGACCGCAACGACTGCTACGAGCGCGGCATCAAGCGCGCCATCGCCAACTTCAAGCACAAACGCGGCCGTGCACCGCTGGTGCTCGACATCGGCACGGGCACCGGGTTGCTGTCCATGTTCGCCGCCACCCACGGAGCGGAGCACGTCTACGCCTGCGAGATGTTCGTGCCCATGGCGGAGATCGCCGAGCAGGTGACGCAGGCCAACCACCCGGACAAGATCACGGTCTTCAAGCTGCGGTCGACGGACCTGAAGGTCGCACCGGAGAAGGAGAGCGACAAGGACCCGAACGCGACGTACCACCTGCCGAGACGTGCCGACATGCTCGTGTCCGAGCTCTTTGACTCGGTGCTGCTGGGAGAGGCGGTGCTGCCCACCGTTCGTCACGCCATGCAGCACCTGCTGACGCCGGACGCGGTGATTGTGCCCGAGCGCGCGACGGTATTCGCGCAGGTCATCGAGAGCGAGCCCATTTACCACTTCAACAGCTTCGCGGTGCCTGAGAAGCAGCAAAAGGGAGGACCCGCTGCCAAGCTGGCCAGAAGTGATACCGCGTGGCAGTGTGAGGGCGGTAAGCCCGCGTTGCCAGTGCATTTCCGCGCGCTGGAGAAGGAGTCGAAGGTGCTGACGAAGCCCACGAAGGTGCTGAGCTTTGACTTTAATAAGCCGACGACGGGCGCTGCGGAGTACCAAGAGACGATCGTTGATGTGGTCGACGCTGGAAAGGTTCAGGCTGTGCTCATGTGGTGGGAGGTGAGCTTTGACGAGGACAACAGCGTCGTGTACTCGACGAAGCCGGGCGCTCAAAACTGGCAGGATCACTGGGTGCAGGTCGTCTTCCCTCTTGTGCAGAACATCCAAGCGAAGCCGAACCAGAAACTGGTACTGCGTGCTCACCACGACGACATCCGCGTCTGGTTTGACGTTGAAGCTGCTCCGGGGAGCGACTCACCCAAGAAGGCAAAGCGCACCGTCGTGAGCGAGAAGCCTCCGTGCACCTGTGGAATGCACCTCATCTGCAACGCTGAGCGTATTTCCATGCTCACGGATACTGCGCGCCGCGAAGCCTACACCGCGTCTGTGTCCTCGACGGTTGCCGCGCTCACGAAAGATAAACCTTTGCGCCCGATTTCTTGTCTGGACATCAGTGACGGATCCCTGGGCGCGCTTCTGGCAGCTACGCACAAAGAGGTCTCCAGCGTCACTTCCGTCGAGTCCAAGGAGGTCTCCGCCCGAATCTTCGATCAGGTGTTGACGTACAACAATGCCAATGCAGAGGTGCTAAACAGCGGCGTGAAGGGTCTGCTGCCCGAACACCTACAAGGCGAGCCAGCGAGCGTGGATCTGCTGGTCGGCGAGCCCTTCTACTACTCGATGCAGAACCTGCCTCTTTGGCAGGCATTCAACTTTTGGCTCCGACGCTCGGCCGTCGACAAATTGCTGCACCCGAAGACTCGCGTGCTGCCTGCACGTGCACGCGTTCTAGCCCAGGCTGTATGCTTCGAGCACCTCCACCAGTGCTTCGGTGCGGTGGGCAATGTGTCGGGATACGACCATAGCTGCTTCGACCAGTTCCAGGACGAGTACTACACGCGCAACTTCCCGTTCCCGGCCTACATGTATCCGTTCGAGCCAGCATCGGAGGTGGTGGAGCTTGCAGCGCTGGACTTCATGCAGACGGCTCACACAGTGGCCACCAACGGATCCATTGAGCTGACCGACGCGAAGGCGAATGCGGTGATTGTCTGGGTCGAATACACTTTGGACGTTGCAGGTCAGCACCTCGTAGCGACTGGGCCTGCTGTGCGCTACGCAAAGCAGCTTATCCGCTTCCTCCCGCCCGTGTCGCGTGCAGCTTCTGGTGCATCACCTAAGCGTGTCGTGGCATCCCGTTTCTGTTTTGACTCGCTGGAAGGCACGATTGATCTCAGCTTTGATGCCAATTAGGCGGGCAATACATGTGTTGTTTGCTACTTACGCCTCCTTCTGCGTGGCGGGGCCAAGACATACCCGACCAACCACCATGTTCTCTGGAGTTTATTCATACCTACCTTGAAGCGCCCAGGCAGTGGGTACAAGTCTTCCCTACGACGGCGTCTTAAAAAAAGAATACACATGTGGGCAGCATTTCGGGAAAATGTGTGCAGGACAAGTTCCAGTGCACCCAAGTCTCGTCTGAAGGCGCCGGTGCACTGCACTATGGTGGATTTTACTGTTAACCAGGGCGCAGACTGAAACGATGCTGGATCGCGCTCGTTCCTTGTGAGCGAAGCACTCAAACTGTATGGAAACATCCCAGGCTTCCTGCCACGAGTCGAGGTCGAGATCTCCTACCGACAACCCCTCACTTTGGATTTTGCAACGCAAGCCCGACTCGAGAACTTCCGCCACCTCATCAAGCCAGTCAAGATGGACGACGTCCCCATGGAGATCGTCCAGCCTGCAAGCTTCCCCGTGACGACACTACCGGGGTCACCACCAAGCCGCGAAGTGCTGTTGAAAGATCTACCGCAACGAGTTAAAAAGCGGGCGCCCGAGTGCGTCGTCTTCTGTGAGACCCTCCTCGGGCTACTCAATGCTGTCCACGACGCCGTTCTGGCCCACGACGACCAATGGCGAGTTGTATTCTGCGACCTCGTCAAACGCTTTCTCAAGATGCTGCGGCACAAACCTCTGCTCCAGCGCCTCGCGGATGGAGAGGTCATTGCTTACACGTTTCGCGAGTTCAACGCAAGAGTCGACGACATCTTTGTCGGCGTTGGTCTGAACATCGCGAGAAACCAGTGGGCCGCAGAATGGGAGCGTGGATGCGACTATCAAGCCAACAAACTGAGAGAGCTGGTTAGCGCCGCTGCCCCCCGCATGCTGATCGGCGAGATGAGAGACGTAGATCAAGTCACGACGGCAATGTTAGGAATGTACTCGCGGCTGGAGGGTGGCACTTTCGGAAAACTCGATGCGTTGAAATGGGAGACTCTCGAGCGGCTCCTGATGACGCTCGGCCTCGAGACCCGGGTCATTACTTCGGAAACGGTGACTGCCGTTCAGCAGCAACCAACGAGCATTCTGTCGATCTTCAGGTGGTTCATCCCCGTGAGAGACGTGAAGATAGTGGGCAAGGAAATAGGCTCGGGGACCTGCGGAGTCGTGAATCGCGCGGAATGGCGCCACCGCGACGGTTCTGTTCAGAGCGTCGTTGTGAAGACGCTCTATGAGGAGCGCACAAGCTCCGAGCTGTCGTTTCTGAAGCAATTGCAGTTCTGGTATGATCTCCCACATCATCGCAACATTATCAAGCTCTACGGCGGGTGTCATGTTGCCAAGAACCCCTTCTTCGTATGTGAAGATGCCCACGGCGGCGACATCGTCAGCTTCCTGGGGAAAGAGGAGAACCGAGGGATGTTCTGGAGCTTGTTCCTTCAAGTGGCGGAGGGGCTCCTAGCGCTCCACAGCCACCGCATCATGCACGATGGCCTGAAGGGCAGCAACATCCTCATGGGCGAGAACAACACGCCCAAGATCTCGGACTTCGACTGCGCCTACATCCGAACGTTGTCAGCGAGTTTCAGCCAGAAGACCGAGGACGCTCAATCGAACGCGGTGCGCTGGAAAGCCAGGGAGAAGTTGGTTGACGCGAGCAATGCACTGCCCGAATACAAGTCGGACGTCTACTCGCTGGGGATGACGATGATCGAGGCGCTGACCCAGGCGCCTCCGTTCAAGATGGACCTCGAAGAAGACATCGTGAAGAACGTCATCGCCGGAAAACCTTACGAGAGGCCCGAAGAAGCGTCGGACGAGGAGTGGGATGTGATCTCCCGACTGATCGCTGTCAACGTCGAGGACCGCCCGGACACCCAAGATGCCATCGCTTTGATCCGCCGCCTGGTACCGGCCGCCGAGCAAACGCCTGCAGCAGCCTAAGTGGATCATCATAAAAAAACTCGTAAACATCCCATCAGACATGTAGCAATTTGTCAATGCACGTACATGTGCCGATCCCCATTACATGGTACAGTACTGGTACAGTACATGTATTAATATTGCCGCGGTATGGATGTATATGTACCGGTACATGTACCTACCGAATTCCTCGGCTTATTACGGTCACCAATGTACATGGTACACAGGT
>JAHQIV010001673.1:0-10526 GCA_030463285.1 Phytophthora europaea
GGCTCTCGCTGTCGCACGCCGACGCCCCGAACCCCGTGGTGCCGAACGCCAATCTGATCGCTCGCGCGTCCTTCTCGCACGCAGATGCCCCGAACCCCGTGGTCCCGAATGCCAATAGCATTGCTGCAGCCGGAGCAAAGTACCCCATGGTGACTACAAACCAGCAAGTCACGCGGTCGACGGTGGCGGCGACTGCCGCTGGAAAGCCGCAGGACGAAGAGAACTCAGCGGAGGCGCCGTGTTGTGCGCCGTGCTCGATCATGTAAAATTGCGACGACGACGAGAGGCGAGTGCCTCGTTTTTCTTCTTCTTCTTGTTGTTTCGACGACGGTGCGGCGGTTGTCGGTCGATGGTTTTGCCAGACTCTAGAGCCTTGGTGCGATCTGCCTGCCGAGCCGTCTTTCCGTACGAACTCCTTCGAGCCGGTGCCTCCTGCGTGGGGGGAACACCACGGCTGCTTATTAAATATACTGACGAACGACAGGCAACTCGGACGTGAGTTACCACGTTGGCGACACCAAGCCAATTGTTGCCGTTGAAGTTGTGAGAGACCAGCTGACTGTACCATTCTATCGGTACACTAGTGTGCATGTACATAATCACTCGACACCTTAATCCTCGAGACATAAGACAGCAGGCCACCGCCCGAAGCAAGCGCAGTCAGTCATGGGGAGCTCCGACGGTACGTCCCCACGGCCTCCGAGGCTCTGCATGCGGCCGCGCCGCCTCCTCACCGACCTCTTGTACGACCTAACACGCCGCCTCGCCCCGTTTCCCGCAGAGGACGAGCGAAAGAAGCGCAGCATCAACGAGATGTTCGGCGACGAAGACTCGGACGACTCTGGCGACGAGCAGATGCCCCGCAGTGCGTGCCTCTCCCTCCCGCGCGATAGAGCAGTGTCTCCTCTATCCGCTCATGTCGAAATCTGACGAAAGCGCGTCTTTCTGCCTGCTCTGCGCCATTTTCGACAGCCACGACGACTACCACCACCGCCGACGCCTCGGGGTATTTTTGACATGAGTTTTTGACACTGTCGATAATACCATAGTAGTAACGTAGTAATTGTTTGTGTCAACTTCTATTGCTACTACTACCTGCAGGCTCTTCGGCTCGGACTCGGAGAGCGACGACGAGGAGGAGCAGAAGCCCGTCAAGCGCGAGGCGTCGCCGCCCCCCAAGCGTGTCAAAAAGTCCCGTGACGACGATGCCGGTCGAGCCAAGCGCCGCGACGGAGCAGACGAGTACGACTCTGGGGAGGAGGCTGTGGCCACCAAGGACGATGACGACTTCATCGACCGGGACGACGACCTGGCCGACGTGCTGGGCGAGTACGACGACGATCGCCAGCAGTTCGACGACGAGCGGCCGCTGGACGAGCCGGAGCAGACGCAGGAGCAGAAGGACGACTTCTTCGACCGGACCCTCAAGTCGCTCAAGACCGGCCGCTCCCGCACCAAGCTCAGCCTGTCGCCGCAGGAGATGGAGCAGATCACGCAGGAGGTGCTCTACCGCATGGACAAGGCCTACGCGGACGACCTGGCCAGCATTGCAGAGCGCCGCCCGGCGCTGGAGAAGATCAAGTTCGTGGGCAGCGCTCTGCACGTCCTGCGCAAGTTGCAGTTCCAGCCCATGCTACTGGATTTCGACCTGCTCACGGTGAGTTTTCCGTGATGAGGCTGATGGCGGTTGGGAAGGCGGTGCTGATGGTGAAGGGGTTGTTCTGCTTGTGCGAGCAGATTGTGAAGAAGTGGATCCAGCCGCTGGAGGACGGCTCGCTGCCGAATGTCGGCTTGCGTACCAAGATGCTCGAGATGGTCAGCAAAATGCCAGGTATGTTGTCTGTAGAATGCATCTATTGCAGGGTCGTTGTAGACACTGGTATTGACTGGCGTCTTCTCTCTGTAGTGTTCAAGGAACACTTGAAGCGTAGTGGACTTGGAAAGGTGGTGATGGTGTTGATGAAGCACCCGCAAGAGGTAAGCGATAAACGATGGAGCTGCTTCGTACACGTGTCCAGGGCTCTAACAGTTCAGCTCATCTGTATGGAATAGACTCCCGAGAACAAGGAGCTATGTCGCAGTTTGGTGGAGCGTTGGAGCCGTGCGGTTTTCAACAAAACACTGGACTTCTCAAAATTGGCCGAGCTGGAGGCTGAAAAGGCTGAAAACGAGATGTACCGCCGTCGTGAGCGCGCGTAAGCTCCCGCTTATGCACCAAAGGTTGTTATCTTTGTTGATTCTGACATGCTGGATGTTACACAGGCGAAAGCACAAGAAGGCGAAGAACAAAGCACACGCGAGCGATCGTGGTGGCAACGTTTTCAACGCTCGCAGTGGCGACAACGACGTGAAGGCCGATCCATCAGAGCGCGCCGAGTTGCCCGAGCAGCTGCACATTGACTTTTTGCTCCGTCCTCAGTCCAAGGTGGACATGAATGCGGTGCAGTCCAAGAAGGTAGACCCTGATTCGCGGAAGGCACGGTTGGTCAAGCGCATGCAGGAGATTGCTAAGCCCGGCAGGAAGAGCAAGCGGGCCATGGGGGTCAGCATCGAGGGAAGATAAACAGCCCAGTCAGCAGCGGGTTTGCCGGCCCTGTGGTTGGTACGGACAGGAGCCGTTGCGATTCCGATCCTGTAACATGTTTGCCTCTTGGTAGCCGTCGATTTCTTTGCTTTTTGCATACACGCTCCGGATTCCCGCTACACTTGTCTCCTCCGTTTTCCATCAGCATTACTAACTTGTTGTTGCCATCGAGTGCTGCGATGCACGTTGCGATAGTGCTATGCTGAAACACCCAGGAAACGGCGAGCTGGAAACGACGCATGGTGCTGACATTTGGAGCTGCATGAAAATAGGTGCATGAAGTCCACACACTGACGAGCTGGTATGGTGAGTAAGCAGCTGCGCCGCCATCAGACTGAAGGTGGACAAGCTACTGGTGCGGATGGCAATGCCGGTGGTAGCCACCGAGCTGTACCAGAGCACCAGTGCGCAGTGACTCGAGTCGGGGGGGATGAGAAAACAAGACGCAGGAGGGCAAGAAGCGAAGCTGAGTTTAGTGGCAGCACTGGAGAAGAACAAGAGGATGATGAAGAGGAAGAAATCGAGAACTCACTTCAACTCCCAACTCGCTACGGCAATCAACTCGGCGAGTTGCCGGATTCTGAGCGTGTATTTCCTGCACCGACAAGTCATGTTGCCGCGCTTAATCGCGAGTTGAAGGCCCTGGAGACGCGATACTTCAGAACTCGACTGAACCTGGAAAAGGCCACGGAGAAGGTGAGAACTGCAGCTTACATTACCTTAAATTGCCAGCGCTGAGCTGCTTTACGTATTCCCCAGAATGACCAGCTTCGTCGCGAGATGAAGAAAGTAGCAGGACACACTACAAAGCAGGAGCGCGAGATTTCCAAGCTACGGCACTTGGTACGTACGTGTTCAGTTTGCTGGTTGCAGGATCACTTTCGTATCTGATGATGTGGACTGACATTCTTTTTTTTTGTTTAGATTGACCGCATCCAAGCTGAGCGTAAGCAGCTCGAACAGCAGGCCATCAACAACAGGGACTACGCCAAGAAGATCGAGCATCGATTTTTCATGGGTACCAAAGGCCAGTCGCTTGCTCAGTGTAACCTTGAGCTCAGCTCCCGGTTACGAGCCCTGCAAGATACCCTCAAGAGAAAGGATCAGGCTTTTGAGCAAACTCAACAAGAACGTGATGAAGCATGCGATAAACTTGCAATCGTCCAACGCGCTCTGGATACGCGGCTCGAGTCGTACGAGCTGAATGGCAGCTTGCACACGGGTCTGCTCTTCGAGATCTCAAAGCTCCAAGACCATAGCGAGGCGTTAGCTCTTCAACTTGCTCAAGAACGGAAACTGATGTCAGCACTTGGAGTTCAACTGAAGAAGTCTCAAAAGCGCGAGGAAGAACTAGAGGATGCGCGAACAGTTCGTGAGACCTGGGTAGCTACACTGGAAAAGGAACGCGCTGCGCTCGACGAAAAACTGGCTCAGCTGTCTGGTGACGTGCAGACCGCAGCATGCGAAAAGGCCACACTTCTCCGCTTCATTCACGAGCAAGCTGAAGCTAAGTTCCAACTGGAAGCACGACTCAAGGACGAGCAAGCTCAACGGCGACAGGAACTTGAGAGGGCACAGCACGCGCTACGGCTCTGGGAGGAGGAAAGACAGCAGCTCAAAACCGGTTTACAGACTGCTCGGCAGGAGTCTGAACGACAGCGAGAGGAGCTCGATCGAGTATTGACTACACTTCGGGAGCAGCAGGAGGTTAACTCGAAGCAGCGAGCACGAGAGGCCGAGTTGAAACTGGAGCTGGAACGGCTTGAAAATGCTCGAAAAAAATGCGAGGACGATTTCTTAGCTGCTAAAGATGTTTGTCGCGAACTCCAAACAACCATCGAGCAGCACGAGGAAAATGGGCGCCAACTCCGCTCTGAGATCGACGTATTAGAGACAACTCGACGCGAGTTATTCGGGCAGATCGAGACGAAGCAAACTGAGGAGCGTGCTCTTCGCGAGGCAATGGAGGGTGCTTTACAGGACTTGGCTGCGCTGTCCAAACAGCGGAACGACGCGGCGAAGGCCATGAGCGAGGCTGTGACTATCAGTGCTTCTTCGCTAGAAGAGCAGCAAACGCTTGAGCGCCAGGTGGAGGTGCAGCGCACGCAGATTGAAAAGCTGAAGAGCGCCAAGAACTTGCTGCAGAATGCCATGCTGGAGCAACTAGCTGCCCTGCGCAAGCAATTGCATGTGGAACGGCGCCAACGGATCGAGGCGGAGGCGCGGCTGAAACATTTGAAACCTTCGCCACCTCCTGCATCAAGTGCGCATCGCGTGGCTTCGGTACTTCCAACGGCAGAAGTAGTAGATCGTCACGAAGAGGAAGATACTCGAAGACCGCCGGAGGCTGTTGACTGGGAAGCACCGCAACCTTTGCCCCCTCCGTCAGCTCCATTGCCATCTCCAGCGCCACTTCCTCTATACATGTCCACGGGGCCGCTGAGTCATCGATCGGAGTCGGATTTACCGTCAGCTTTGCCATCACCATCGTCGTCATCGTCTTCTTCATCCTCCTCGTCTGGTGATGAACGAGATGTGTGCGAAGCTTTAGAAGATGAATTCAGCCCCGTCAAATCTGTGCCGATACCCTCCTCATTCATTTCCCCGTTGCCAACCGACGATCAAGCTGAATCTGAAGCAGAAGCACACATATCCTTGCTGGAGCTAGCAGGAGACATTCAGACGTAAGACTCGTGTAAAGCAAATAAATAACTTTTGAACAGGGAAACAACATCCTGTCTGTCAACACCACCTACATGGAGCATAAGATGTCGCCATGGAGATAACCCACGTGCTTGCCTCCCCACGTGAGGGTCACATCAAATGGGATCGGGTCAGCTTCACAGAGCACGGGAGCTGCGTGCATCATCAAGTCCGACTCTTTGAGGCATAGCACGCCCTGGCCACCATGGCCCTTCTCGGCTTCAATGCTGATTGCAATGTGCACCCCGCCATTTACTGCCTTGGTGATGGCCGAGTGCGTCACGCCATTCGCCATCGCCTCCCTCCACGACGCAGTGCGGAAGTTCGTGTAGGCTAGCTGAGACTCCTCGTCGTCGTCCACGCGAGCACTGGACTGGAAGCCGTTCTGCACCAGGTGAGCGACTTCGTACACCTTGCGCTGGAGAGCATATACATCCTCTGACGGCAGGGGGAAGATGGTAGAGATACTCACAGGCTCCACAGGAACCAGCTCCAGCCGAGCCGCAGCGAGCGCGGAGAGGCGATCGTTAGTCATGACTAAGGGCTGTGTTCCTCCCGGCCCGACCGTGAAGTCCGAATACTGGTTCGGTGTTGTGGTCCTCGAGCTCGTGCTGCTACCAGAACGTAGTCGGCTCTTTCGTAGCACTCGCCCGACTACCTGCGCTATCGATGACCTTCTTCGACTCGTGGATACCCGAACACTGTGGCGTGATGACTCACCGCTGCTCGTAGTGCTGTTCGAATTGATAGCACCACGACTGCTTTGACTCCGCCTACCTGTTGTTCGGCTGGCCGATTGGTTTGACCCATGGCGAGATCCGTGCCCTCGCCAACGGTACCCGGCGGTCTGCAGGATAGAACCACCACCACTGTCTCGCTCTTCATAGGTCCAGATATTCGCATCCAGCTTTACCAGTTTGATCTTGAACTCGTGCACGTCCCTCTTCTCACGGAGAGTATGGTTGCCCTGGCGCAAATCAGCAATGGCAGCTTCATCCATGTTATACGAAAAGAAGCGATCAATCTCCAGCTCGTAAAGGCTGCAGACTGGTTTGTGCGTGGATGTCACAATTTTCTCACACGACCAATAACCAACATTTTTGAGGCGCTGCTTCGTGTCACTCAACGAGTGAGCCAAGATGCGGTCCTTATACGCAGGTGGGGAGTCTCCGACCAACATTTCCTCGCCAGGCTCGCAAAAAAGGTCTCGGCACGAACGCTCCCCCACCATCGAAAAGTTCGCAGCGACACCAATCTTACGCGGGAATGACGGCAGGAACCGGATGGGGGGTTCTTCAAACCCTGTGAAGATCTCCTTGGCTTCAATTGATGCGCGTAGCTCATCATACCGAAGCACCTCCTGCCACTTGCGAGCCGTGTTCTCGGTGACCAAATCAGACTTTGCCAAGAGATCTCTGATTTTCTTGTGGTGTCCACGAGCAAACGGCACGAAATGGCCGCTGGACGCCAGTCGATCTATCGCACGGTGCATGCTGCCCGAAGCCGATAGTCCTTGACGTTCATCTGGAGCGTGTGTTGGGAGCTGCTCATCCAGGAAAGAAACCCATGAGTTGGGTTTGTAAACCTTTTCGCATTCTTGGACTGGTTCGGCCCCTTCATGAATAATAATTGCCAGACTTCCAGGGTCCCGATCGGCCAAAGTGAGCACGTCTGGTTGCCGCGGAGGGCGATCAGTTGGTGACTTTAGCACAGTGAATGGTAGGTCGTCCTCGCAGGAAGTGAACACTTCCTCATAAATACTGTCACTTCCTGATGACGAAGCTGCGGCGCTGCTACGCTGAGTTTCCCAGCTCTCGCTGCCTTCCTCCAAAATAATACTGTCGTGCTGGAAGTCTGCTGATTTGTTGTTGCTCTTCCCCTCGCTTCTGCGGATTGCCTTAATCTGCGCTTCGATCGCGGTATCGGTTGCTCTCTTTAGACACTCAGCCTTGTACGCCTGATCAATAGATGCGCCCAGGGTAGATGTAGACATATCTACGTCGTAGTTCAAATTACCAGAGAGAATCGTGTGGTGGTATAGATTCGGAAAGTCCACTGCGGCGCGGTCCGCATCCATTCCAAACGAATGGATGAGGCTAGAAGCCACTACGTGCTTTGTGAACACGTCGTTGTCCACTGGCCTGTAGAGTCGCTGAGAGCTGTTGCTGAGTGAAGTGCCGAGGTTGCACGAGACAAATGCGATGGACGCATCAAAGTAGCGGATGGGGATTCCCACGACCTCGTTGAACGTCTTCCGCTGGGCCCAGATTCGTCCATCGGCTGCTTGAAACTTTGCATTGCCACTGGCGTCGTCGGCATTATTTACAAAAACAATTTGACACACCGACGCCTGAAAAAAAACACGAACATACACAAATCAGCTATCAACTAACAGAGAGAACTGCACCCGTCCGCAAAACTTACGTCTTGAACGTGGCCTCGCACAGCCGTTCCAGCAATTGAAGTGATGGAACGGTAGGCTGTAGGGTAATTCACTTGAAGGAGGTATCCTCGGATCACCTGCTCGATCGTCTGCACCTCGACGCAATGCTGAAGCGAGAACACGTATAAATCCTTCCCTGGCGGGATCCAATCTTCCAGGTTGGTCGGACACGGAGTCCAGTTCATATCGAACGTAGTGACAAAGATGGTCGCCGTGCCCATGTGATGTCGCTCCTGTTCGCGCATCCGCACTGACTGGAGAAGCATGTCTTCTGAGAGCTTGCTGTTCTTCGTGGACGACCCGCCATTGCTCACCCACGGCTCGCGCACATGGCGCACGACCCAGATGTGGAACTTTCCGTAAATGACGGCGTTGATGAAGCCTTGCAGCGGCACGATCGTGGCGTGCAGCAGGTCCAGCGTGAAGGACGTGTTGCCCGAGAAGGTGGAGTACGCGCGGTCGACCACGGCCGGCAGCCAGCACAGGATGAAGCCCGAGATGTAGACCGTGAGGTTGTGCACCACGGCGTAGTAGGCGTCGTTGGCGTCGTCGTTCTCGTACGTCTTGAGGCGCTTCTTCATGTTGATCTTGACCAGCACGAGGAACGTGGTCATGGCGATGCCGCCGACGATGACCCAGACGTAGAGCACGCCGAACATCCACCAGAGCTCCTCGGTCGTGTCGTCCTTGACCACGACCCAGCACCAGAGCCCGGCGTCGCCGAACTTGTTGAAGATGAGGCAGATGGACGGGATGCCGAGCGTGAAGAGCATCGTGCTGAGGATGTACCACTTGATCTTCTTCATGAGCATCTGCTGGTCCTCGCCCATGCACACCCAGCGGTACAAGTTCAGCGCCATGATGAAGTTCCACGCGATGGGCGCACCGTCCCCGAACGTGATGACTGGGCAGCGGCAAATAAATTAATAAGTACATAAATAAATAAATAAAATAATTGGGAGAGTGCGTGCGTACTGAAGGCCTGGATCTTGCAGATGGGCGTGACGGGGTCGCCCGCGTCCTGGTTGAAGGTCTCCGTGGGGAGGACGCCGAACGCGCGGCCCGTGGCGCCGAAGAGGTCCTGCAGGTAGCAGGTAGAGTGTTAGAGCGGAGGGTAGAACGGGGGGTAGAACGGAAGGTAGAACGCCCGCCCTACCAGGTAGGCGATGATGTGGATGAGCTCCTTGGTCACGTCCAGGTGGTGGGCCGACGCCGCGTAGAGCGACAGCGACTTGGCCTTGAGGCGGCGCGCGTACCAGTAGCGGCCGATGATGTAGAAGGCGCCCACGATGGACAGCACGGAGGACGTGGCCGACGCCACCGTCTGGTAGTGCTGGTGGCGCGCCTCCGCCGACGACGACGGCGTGCCCATGGGAGTGATGGTCACTTGCCTCCCAAAGGCTCAATTGCGAAGTGACCCGGTTCGAAGAAACTTTTCGGCCAATCCCGTGTGCTGAGCCCGCCGAGAAACTGGGCTAGCGTCAAATCCAATTACCTCTGTAAACTCATTAGAATATAACGAATTAACGTGTTGGATTAGGCCTCTGTAAATGAATGTACGTGCAGTCATGAGTGGTATCCAAGACAGACAAAGTGACGGCGCTGCTAGTGACACACACTGCGTAAGAGTGGGACGAGAGACCGTTGCCCCGTCTTTGCAAGCCAGAACCTGCATGCACCATGGTCAAGCTGCTCTGACTTCTGCTGCCTGGCAGTGCCTGCTGCTGCTTTGAGGGCGATCGCATGGCGGCGCTTTTTCTGTTGTTATGACGGTAAAGCGTCGAAATGGCTGCAGCTCTCGGTATGGTTTAACACGCGGCGACTGGCTTCGGAGCTTGAACATCCGCCCGCTCGAGCCTTGAAGCTGGTGGCCGCAGACCCGTCTAAGCGCAGCGCTTGCACCAAATCGAGAGCCCCGGGAAGCAAGGAAGGAAAGCATGTCGGTGGTTGCTTTGAAAAGTCTTGATGGAGGCCCTTCATCATGAAGCATTCGATGAATGCCATTCATGCCAATGCTAGAGAGTCTCTGAGAGATCTGAGCAGTAGGATTCGCCGTTCCCTCCAATACTCCGCGCGCTTCTGCAACCGGCCAACAACCGCAACGACAACTTCAGTGCAGCAACAACAACAGCAGCAGGGGGCATTATCCAGTCTGTCTCTATGTATACTCCTGTTGAACCCATCTCAGCGACTGAAGGTTTACAGTGTTATCTCGGTTAAGTCCGTCCGTCCGTGAGGAGGCGCGAGCCAAAGGTGTTCTTGACATGGATACACTCTGTATCACTCGCCGCCATGGACACGACCGACGCGCCGCAGCTCATCGAGCACGTGAACCAGAGCGTCAACTTCACGCCCAACGACTGCCGATGGATCCCCGGCTCGGCGCGCTTCGTGGCCATGGGCATCTACCCCAAGGCCACGGGCGCGCTGACCATCTACGGGCTCGACCAGGGCCAGCTCAAGACGCACGCAGTGTTCGAGAAGCCGCACGGACTCAAGTGCGGCACCTTCGGGGCCTCTGCTCTGGAGGACAGATACCTGGCCACGGGCGACTACGGCGGCGTCATGAGCGTCTGGTAAATCGCCACCCTGAGCTCGAAAGAACGAGCTCCAAAGCTCCAGAATTGACCTCGCAAGGGCTGACAACGGATACTGTGCTGCTTGTTCTTGCTGTGGACAGGGACCTGGAGAGGGCTGACGTGCCGGTGTACTCGGCACAGGCGCACAAATCCATTGTAAACGCCATTGACGGCTGCGGGGGCCAGAACATTGGCAGCGGCGCCCCGGAGATCGTCA
>JAHQIV010001674.1:0-10519 GCA_030463285.1 Phytophthora europaea
CAGGCAGAATATTCTAAGTAGACCTCCCCCAGGTAATATGTTTAGTTAGGGTCGGGGGTCAACGGTTCACGAGACCCAACCGCTGAGGAAGATCGCAATTTAGACAGGGATTCAGTATACAGATAGAAAGCAGTAGATAGGAACTTGTGAGTGTTATTAATACAAGTTAGTTTAACTCTAACCTACAAGTGTGCAAGTCTCTTAAGTACTCGGTACTAAGACGACCGATAAGGCAGGGGCTTTGTATAGCAGACAACAGAGACGCCAGGCGTCTGTTGTGGTTAGCGGGTTACGCTTCCTCTAAGCTACGGTGCATGTGACCCCCGTCACACTGTCCGTACAACGTACTCGCTGCACCGGTCAGTAAATAAAGCGCAAGACCCTAAAAAGAAGGTGACGGCTAAGAACGAGTAGCCTTCACGACTACCGTCTTACCCCGTATTAGACGCCTAGGCGTTAATTTCGAGTTTCTCGAAAAACAGATGTTACGAGCAGACCCTCGATTAGTACGCACAGACAAATAGAACGCATAGGTGAACAGATGCTGTTGGCTAGTGGCGCTATTCGTCTCGGCGTTCATACTGCTATGTGGTGTCTCGGCAGACGCTCACCACCATCCCTTTTCGTCTGGTGCGCGGCAGCACCTCGAGCCAGTAAGCCCAGTTCATTCAGCAAAAAGCAATCCAAGCAGCACAGCGCCTCACAATGGCAGGTGATAAGAAAAGAAACAACTATAGCCTCGACTTCAAACGCACAGTTGTAAGCGAGTATAAGCGCAACTTACCCGTTCATGGCTTCAACGCGCTCGCCAAGAAGTACAAGGTGACCTCCGCGTCGATGGTGCGAGACTGGCACAACAACCGCAGCAAATTGGAAGCAGCTTCGAAGGATCGCCAGCTCTCCACGCGCGTAATGCGCCGATTTCCGGGTGCGGGGCGTAAGCCCGAGTACCATGAGATGGATACACAGCTTCACGCTTGGGTGGAGGCCCGGAATAAGAAGGGACTTCGTGTTAAAGACCAATACATGCAGCTTCAAGCTTTGAACATCACGCGAGATATTGCAGCGGCCTCGAATGATCAAGAACAAAGTGCATTTAAGGCTTCTGCTGAGTGGCTTGAGCGTTTCAAAAGCCGGTACAATCTGGTGTCGAGGCGACACACAACTACACGGACACTTCCTGCCCATGCTGAGAAGCAGTGTCGTGAATTTATTCAAAAACATCAACTCATCGATGAACACAACATTCAGCCGTGCAACGTAATTAATATGGATCAAGTTCCTCGTTATTTTGAGACGGAACCCACATCGACTTGACCATTGCAACCCGTGGGACTAGAGAAGTACTTCTGAGGAAAAGTGGCAACAGCCACACAGCAACGTTCGCGATCACCGGTGAAGGGAAGTTCCTTCAGTCTCACGTTCTCTTTTCCAAATTGAAAAACAAACCGAAGGTTGCGGACGGCGTGATGGTGGACGTGAATCCCACCGGAAAGTGGAACGACGACATATTATTTGAGCACGCGGAAGCCGTCATATGCAGCCGTCCTCACACGCAACTTTACCGCCAACCTGTGCTCTACGTCATTGATTCGTATGGATGTCACGTGAACCTGTTTAACGAACAGCGACTACAGCGCTATAACATTTTCGTGTTGTTAGTTCCACCAAACCTGACAAGTCTACTTCAACCTTTGGATGTAGCCATCAACAGAAGTTTTCAGGCATTTTACAGCGATCTTTTCGATGAGTACATTGGTAAGGCACTTGTTGACACCAAAATGCAAACGAAGAGCGGTAATCCCAAAGTACCCAACTACAAAGTGGTGACAGGGTGGGTGTCGGATTGGATCGATACTAAGACCGCTGAAGAAATTGGAGGTGCATTTCGACTATGTGGTCTTGTGGCGAAGTCGGCTTTCAAGACGAAGGAGCTCCACCCTCCGCTACGTGAGCTGTTAACATCTGGCACGGATATGTAAGCCCGGCAGAAGAAGTACGAGCACTTATTGGATGAAGACGACGACCGTGAGGAGCTCTGTATCGATCCCCCGTCATATTCATAAACACTATTGATACTCCATCATTCTTCTTGTGTTGTCTAACACCGCAAATACATCGTCTACCTCTCGTGTTCTTCTCGTATATCGCCATACACTGCAATAGAACGCCTAGGTCTTATATTCAAATTGAACCCCGAGCAGGCTTTCTATCTCAATTGAACGCCTAGGCGTCTGGTACGGGGTAAGACGGTAGCAGAGCGTTACATCGCATACATACTCTTTCATACACTTTTATTTCATCGACATCGCTACCAAGCTTTTGCTTAGCGCAACCAGCAAAAGAGTAGATAACAGCGCAGGCGAATCGAAACCCAGCAACTGAATAACAATAGGACGAGTTTGGAAGAGTACACGACCTTGCGTGTCGTTACTGTTATGCCCGGCGCGGGTCCAAATCGCTCGCGACAAGGCCACTCGAAGATTTTATCGTAATAGCGTTATCAATACCAGCTCTCAGTATGATCAACAGCAACAAGATTTTCGCCTTGATCGTCGCCGTTGTGGCTGCCACAAGTGGAGTGCTCGCCGAAAAGGAATCTGCGCAGCACGTACAATGACGGTGGTACGAGCGGTGGCATGGGTGGCGGTCTCTCAAGCCTCTCCACGGTGTCAACGTCTGCCGCCTGCATCGCCCGACTGAGGATCTCTTCCTCTTCTTACTCGTCCCTGGGGCCCTCAGTCGGCGCTTCGGAGCCCCATCCGCCGCAGCGTTTGAGATATGGGACTACGTTCTCGCAACCCGCATGTCTATTAGAATTTCGCACTTAAACGGGAGGGCGACGACACAGGCAACACGCACGTAATATATAAGATAGTAGGGGTATTGACTTCTGTGGACTGACAATTCCTTATCACTTACATTTAGTGAAGACTCTTAATAGTATCAACAAAAAGGTACATAAATTACCAAGAGATCAAATTATGGAAAATGGCATGATCAGTGACATCGTGTCTTTGCTCTGAAATAAATTTCAGAGAATTTCAGAGATAATACTACTTCGAAGTAGTACCACAATTCATCTTCAAAGATGCATTTCTAACGCATACTTTTACAAAGTCGCGCGTTGCACGAAGAAGCTCAGAAACGATATAATTTTCGATGTAGTACGTCGTGCTATGCAAGCATCTGTGGTGCTTGCACCGCAGCCGCACCGGACAGCCCCTCTCCAACAACCTTTTGATAATATCTCTATTCTAGAACATTATGCTAACTAAAAAACTGTATTTGAATTGTGGGAAGGCCTCAATGTATACGACGTACTCCCAGCGAGCAGCTGTGATTGTTGCTTCGGACGTAGACGTAGACTCGATCGGAGCTTCGCGTAGCACTGAGCGCATATTAATACAGTTTCGAAGTTTTGTGATAGCGAAAGGAGCCCGCGGCCCGTCAATGTGGCCGGACCAAGTCCCCAAGTGAAATGGCATGCTGTTGCTGGTTGCGTGCATATGCGTTTGCGTTCTCCACGGCCAAAGCTGTTGGATCCTACCGTAGTTATCTGTCGCCGCGCGTTTTCAGGCGACTTCAACCCAACTACATGTACAGTACCTGTATGCTCGAAATCATAACTGTGTTCACCACATGTATTGGTCATCACAATTGTCGCTATATCAGCTGATCCCAAGATTTCGGTGATCTAACTTCGCGTTACATGTAATGGTTGGATAAGTATATCAGGTGTCGCGCTGGCATCTTCAGTGACAAACACGGTACAAATATGTATGTTGGAAAAATCAACGATGTGAGATCGGTTATCAAATCTGTCTGTGTGTACGGTACCTGAATCTTGCGATAAGCTTAACCCCTTGCACTGTAAGGATTTAAACATGTCAGTTTGCAGTCCGTTCGCTCATACACAACAGTTGGGCTCCGGTTACCAGCATGACTACCCAGTCTACCTCCGCTGCACGGCTCCATCGTGTCCATCTCGTAGCTGTCGTCGCACTAATGGCATCCGCTGGTGCTTTAATAGTGGCTACGGATTCGAAGGGGATCCTCGTCAACTCTGAAACTTCGCACTATGGTTTTGGGGTCTACGACGCGAAACACCGGTTGAGGTCTCGCATACAACTAGCAACACACGAAGCCAACGAATTTGAAAACCGCGCGTTTGATTTTAAGGCTCCCAGCGTTTCGGGTATCCTTGACAAACTCTCAAAGAAACCGTCCAACGAAATCGAGGCAGAGAAACTCTTCGTTAAGCTGAATCTTGCCAGCGAAAGGTCCAAGCTGTTTGAGAGCCCGCAATTTCAAACGTGGAGCACCAGAGTTGTAAAGGGGTACAAACAGAATTCTGAAGCTGCTGAAGGGGCGATTGCGGCGACTTTGACACGCCGACTCGGAGATGAAGCTCTGGCGAAACTGATCGTGGCAGCACAGGACGTGTCGAGTACAAAAGCTATGGCTGCCAAGTTGGAGAAGGCGCAGATGAAGAACTGGCTGAGAAAGGAAAGAAGCGGCGGTGACGTATTCCGGATTCTTCGTCTTGACAAGGACAAGTACGATCTTTTACGGAACCCCCTGCTGGGCACCTGGGTGTCCTACGCGAATATGCTGAAGGAGAAGCCCTATGAGATCCTGTTCGACAAACTGAAGACGCTGCATGGTGGTGATGAGGCTATCGCGAATATACTGGCTTCAGCGAAGCGACGAGAGAATGCCCCGGCGTCTATTGTGGAGAACTTGGAAAACTTACTGTTCGATACCTGGATGACCAAAAGGCAAACTGGAGATGACATTTTCACGCATCTAATGCTAAACCACCGAGCGAGCCATCTATTCGACGCCCCTGAAGTTAGTACTTGGGTTTCTTATGTGACTAAACTTGACCGTGACGGAGCAGACGAGCAAATATACAAGACACTCAGGACATATTACAGTGACCACGACATCGCCGTGAGCCTTGCTGGCTCCAAGACATATCTCAAGGCTGATGTTGCTGAGAGACTGGAAGAGTTCCTGCACCAATCTTGGGTGGGGGAGGCGACGTCCGCGAAAGAGCTTTTTGCCCCAGGCTAAAACTAGACAGCCAAGGCGATAAACTGTTTGAAAGCCCGGTGTTTAGTACGTGGGTCACCTATGTGACGAAGTTGGGTACACAGAACGCTGATGACTTAGTGTTATCGACGTTGAAGACGAGCTACACTGATTACGCCCTGGCCAAGTTGCTGGTGGAAGCGAGAACGAATGACAACATGAAGGTCCTTGCCGACAAACTCATGGAGGCACAGCGCAAGAATTGGCTTAACGATGGAAAGTCCGCAGATGACGTTTTCAAACTGCTAAAGCTGGACGACGAAGCGGACAAACTTCTGAAGAGTCCGATGTTGAGCAACTGGATGGCGTACGTGAAACAATTGAAAGAAAATCCGTACGCGATATTGCTGGAAAAGCTGAAGGCATCCAAATTCAGTGATTCCGACAGCAAGTTTGCAGATATGCTAATGGAGGCAAAAAAAGATGCCAGTACAAGTACCATTGCAGGTAAAATAGAAGCGGCGCAACTCGAGAAATGGTTAAATGACGGAAAAACCGCGAGTGATATTTTCAAACTTCTGAAGCTGGAGAAGGAAGAGGTTTATCTTCTGTGGTATCATAGAGTGCGGATGTGGGTTGCATACGCGAGTAAGGTGGATCCAAAGAATTCCGACGAGCTGATAGCATCGGTGCTGAAGGCTCACTATAATGACGACGCTCTCGGAGTAATGATATCCTTGGAGAGGCATGACGAAGAGATGGCCGTGAAGTTTGAGGAAGTGGTGCTAAAACTGTGGTTGGGAGAAAAACATCTGCGGAAGATGTTTTTGCCTGTGTACTAAAGCGGCACCGCCAATTTATTTTTGAAGTTCCGGAGATTTTGAACACTTGGATCTCGTACGTGACCAAACTCGACAAGAAGGACGCGTACAAGACCATGATTGCCGTCCTAAAACGACACTACGATAAGAAAACACTGACCAAGATGCTTGATAACGCTCAAGAAGTCAGCGGTACGAAGCTAATTGCCGAGAAACTGCGGCAGGAGCTGTGACTAAGCGACGGTCTAACAGCCCAACAGGTTTTCAAAATTCTGGGCCTCAATGGGAGCTCGTTCGTTGAGAGCTCGGAGCTGACACATTGGAACTCCCACGTGAATGAAGTGGATGGCAAGAGTGCGGATAAGACGATGCTCTCGGTGCTGGAGATTACTCTACTACACTAAGGAAGATCTTGTGAAGATGCTTCTGACCGCAAAGGGCGACAAAGAATCGAAGGATTTTGCTGATAGACTCAAGGCTGGTCAATGAAGATAAGTTTCTGAAGCCATTTAGGACCCCAGTAGCACAGTCATAAGCGGAAATAGAGCTTCTAATACCTGGTTCTCTTTTGAATGACAGCAAATGCAACTCGGTGGAATAATTGAAATTGAAAATGTGAGATGTCGCTTGAATGTTGAACTAACACGCCACAGGCAACATCCTGAATTTTGATTAGTTCTCGATATATATGTTAATTGAGAAATATGTGATCATCTTAACGTTAGACAAAAATCTCTGCAAATTGGAGAGGAATATGAAAAAAAAATGACGCTGGACTTCTCAATTTCTGCGAGTTGTAAATTTTACTTCGCGTAAGAAGGCAATCCATATTATGGATCCATGGGCCGTAGTAACTCAAAGTCATTGTGGTATTTCGTCTAGGGTAACTTGAGCTGATAGTTTAGTGCGAGAGTGGGGAGTGCGATGGGGAGGGAGTGAGGGTCTCACTTCAATTTGGACTGCATTTCATCTCTAGGCGTCGCATTGACTCCATTTCTCGCAGCCATTGCTCCATGCTCTTGTTCGCGGAATACACATGCGAATAGAACTCAGCTCTAGCGAAAATGTAATTTGAGTATTCACGTTTTGTCTGCTTGTCAACAAAACGCGTCCACATTGCTTAAGCTGTGTCCTCCTGACAGATCATCTCAGCATCTTGGGCAGCAACACCATACAAAATTGCCTCGCGAGCAAGGTTGTCCTTGGCAGCAAAGCTGGGGTCACACCGGTCAATAGAGCCATCAACCACAGCCCAACAACCCATGCGAGTCAGGAAGGTGCGCAACTGAACCGCGTACAAATCAAAACTTCCTTTCATTTTTGGCACGTTGTCCATCTTCACGGGCATCTCGTTCGACGTGTCGATGATGCACACGTTCTCCATCGTCTCGGACACGCACCTCGCCACGTCTCGGATGAGCGTCGTCTTGCCGCTGCCCGGGTGGCCCAGCACCAGCACCGACTTGTCGGCGTGGCGCGCGCTCAGCAGCAGGTCCGTCAGCACGCACGACGAAATTGAATCCACCAGTAGTGTAGCCAACTCCACCAGCTCCGGGAGCACCAGCAATGCCACCGGTATATGCTCCACCGGACACAACAGCTGGGAGTACTGTCAGCGACGTAGAAGTCGTTGAAGGTGCCGAAGCAGCATTGGAACTTGATGGTGTGTTGGACATTCTCGGCAATCTCGTTATGCTGCACACAGAGCCTTGGGCTCATAACCTAACAGCACGACAGCAGCGTAGGGCGAGATAGCCGAGAAGAAGAACACAGGAGGCGAGTATTGTTTCCCACGGCAGCTTGGGATTGAGGAGGAGAAAACCTCGGAGGTGACAACCCCCTCTAAGTTAAACTATAGTATACTAGACTCAAGATGCAACGTGAGTCAATCTTACTGCATACTAAAGCACAGTCAATGATTGCAGCGGAGCTCGACCACCACTATCAACTCTGACATCCTCTATCCATTGGCTTCGTTCTTCTTTATTGAGGGGACCCGTGAATGCACGGAAGGACACAATTTAATTTTTCTTGGTTTTAGTAAAGTGTACTACAGTTTTGATGTAGTTTGTGGTATATTATACTAAAACCAATATAAACTGGGTTTGCTCTACCGCGGCCGGCGAGAGTCGGAGTTTTGTTCAGGTTCCTGGCCACGGCGACATTGAGGTGACCTTCACCCAGGATTCCTGGATTCCTTAGTGAAGGTCTCCACAATGTCGCCGTAGCTGCTATGTTCAGCATTCTGGCAGCATTTTGGCCCTTTCTAACAGAAAAAAGCTGTCGCTATTTAGGAATTTAGCTGCAGGAATCGGTCCACTTTTTAGGCCTTTATATAGTTCCAAACCTTTGATCGCACAGACACTATATACCGCCTCGCAAGACTGCAGTCATTAGTCTTTCGGAGAGGTGATGCGTTGCTTTAAAAATCAACTTGCTTATGGTACAGGAGTGTGCATCATCAGCTCCAACAGGTCAACGAAATCTGTATGACTCTGGCCGGGAGCATATTTTGCTACAGTACTTATTGTGGGCCACCGGTCGGAATTAAATATTGCAATTCAATAAATGATTGGAAATATTTATTATTGAGAAGTACCGATTCCAATACAATATAATACTGACCCAATTATTGGCAATAAAAATGAAAAAAAAGAGATCGGGATGCTATATAATATATACTTTGCATATTATGCAAAGACAACGACTGCTATGTAGCATTTTGTTGGCTGGGATGGATGTCCTCGTCCAACGTGTCAGCCTGCGGCTGATCTGCCACAAGGCGCTATTCTTGGGAGGATTGTATCTCGGTTATACTGAACCTAATATAGTATCGTCTAACCAGACACTAGAACGCTGGCTGATGCAGCATTCTAGTGTCTGGCCTTCTTGATCCAGCCTGGATCACGAGCTTGCTTGTCCAGGAGAAAAACTCGCTAGGTGACAACCCCCTCTTGGCCTTCTTGACGTTAAGCGTTTGGTAGCACAGCAGTCTCACTGCGCAAGACCTTAATACTGTAGAGCAAGCAAGAGGCAATGTGCGGGTCACTTGGGGTTTGTATGGGTCGGCGGTACCAATACAATAAAAAATGCGGCAATATTTATTAGTGGTCGCCAACTCTGGCAGCAACAACAAAAATATTTTTTGTCGCTGCGACCGATGACGCAATTTCGACCAATAGAATACCAACAGAGTTGACAACCCCCAAGCTGTTGGCAGCAACAACTACGATTTGTTGTGTGTGTAGTGTACGAGCGAATATCGCTCTTCGCGCGTGAGCATTTCGCGCGCAACATCTACGGTAGCCACCATGCCCCGAACACGTACCCTCAGATCACGTCACCGTGCAGCTTCCTTTCGACACCTGCTGGAAGTTGACGACGTATTGGAAGATGAAGTCGACTGCCTCCCGAGGTATAGGAAACGGACAGACCATTCTCCTTCCCTATAGTCGCCATTAATGTCATGTCGAACACACTACCACGCCTCAAACGACCCGTTTTATTGAAGTAATTTCATGACCGGCGGCGATACGATCCGCAACACCACGCGGCTTTGCAGCTCCTGAGTCTGCAGCTCTTCAAACGCAGCGCGGAGCTTCTTCATCGTCAGCTCCTCGATGGGGCATGAAGCCACGCCGGCACCTGCTCGTGATGCCTCACGGCACGCGGGCCGTGAGCGTCGCTCTCGTCCTCGGCTCCGTTCGCTCCAGCTTTTTCTTGAATGAGTGAGAGGCAGAGGCTCTCGCCCACGAAATGAAGTGTCACTTCCTGATTGGATAATATGCTAGGGATCGGGTACATTTTATGGGTGTCTCCACCCCGCCTTACAAAAGTCCGATTTCCATCGCAAGTACCGATGTAGCCCGCCCAGCCCCAGCAATGCTGGGGCTGGGCGGACTCCAAAACACGGCACGAAGAATGTTGGCTTCCCTGCCTGCAAATCCGCCGCTGTCGTGCCCGCGCCTCCGTGATGCACCATAGCACTAACAGGCGGCATCAACCAATCGTGCGGACAATTTACCAGGAAGAAAATGTTGCCGGGGCCACGAAATCTCCAGCCATGTCACTCCAGTTCGACTGGATCAACACGCGCGCGCCCGCTTGCTTCGCAGCCTCAATGATCATCTTCGTCGTAGCGCGCGGGTCGTCCAGCATCATGGAGCCGAAACCAACGAAGACCGGACCGCCGTCGCTCCCCAGAACTTCCTCCCATTACGGCGAGGGCGTGTACGCCGACGCTGTTCCTTGCAGGGTGTTGTGTCTTGCGACGTTGACTTCAAAATGAAAAGTGATTGATTCCTGCAAAGGCAGTGCTTCTGCTACTAGGATCCCTACCACGAACCTTCTGTGCCTGCCTCTACACACGTAAACATGCATTGTCAGCGAGCGAGCTCGCAGCTCCTCGCTTGCCACGTCGACGGAAGCGCCTTGTTGACGCCTCCCGCGGCTCGCATCGCTCCACGTCCCGGGGATAGCTTGTGTCTCATCAGCCGCACCACTGCCACGTCACTATCACGTAGTCCCGGACTGCCACGTCACTGCCACGTAAGTCCCCGAAAGCCACGTACACGCCTGCTGGGCTCCGCTGTGGCGCCTCACGCCGCCGCGGGTGTAACGGGGTTACATCAAATAGTGTGTCACACACGAGTTATGTGTTG
>JAHQIV010001675.1:0-10516 GCA_030463285.1 Phytophthora europaea
GCCGCTGGCCGTAGCACGGCCGGTTGCCGCCTTCGAAGCCGCAGCCGACCAGGAAGTTGTGGTACAGCGTCATCTCGGCCTCGTCCATGGGCTCCTGGTCCGGGACTGTGTACGCGGGGCCGTGCGTGGCGTCGCGCGTGTTGGGCACCTCGACGGTGTAGCGCTTGCCCGTGTAGGACTCGAAGTCCACGTCGACCAGCGACCCGGTGCTTTGCGCGGAGCCCATGCTTGTGTTTGTGCGTTGTGCGCGGTAGAGTTGGATGTGCTGCAGACGTCAAGAGGGCGGACGGAGTCTGCTCCTGGAGGTGAATCGACGAATGGGCCGCGATTGTGGTCGTGGCAGCCAAATCCACTCGAGACACGCACTGCAAGGTCTGCTTCGCTTCGCAGATACAGCAGATACATGTACAGGTGCATCGCTGACAGAGGCGTGTCGACGCGCGGCGAAATCTTGGCAAAAGCTTACGCGCCGAGCGTTAGTCGATATGGTACACGGTACCCGTGCACTTCAACATACAGACGTCTCCTCTTCTTCACGGTTGGTTGGTTGCATCGTTGGACGCTGCAGTGCAGTCAGTTTGACCGAGCGCAATGCGGCTGCTGTGCCATGAAATGATGGCGGGGTCTTCTTCAGCCAAGTGTTGACGCCAGCGGAGAGTAATCGCGGGTGTGGCTGCAGAATGGAAGCTACTGTTGCATGAATGAAATTAGGCAAGCGTCAGCCCTTAAACCTGGCGCTATCCGCTACACTCGCATCCATCGCCTTCTCACTTGAGTCCTTCGTACAACTTGGCGATTTGCTCCTGGAAGTGAGCCTTGAGCTGCGGGCGCTTGAGCTTAAACGTGGGGGTGATGAGGCCCTGCTCCAGTGAGAATGGCTCCGGGTGGAAGTGGACGCACTTGACGAACTCAAAGCCGCGCAGTTGGGCCTCCTTGGCCACTCGAGCCATGTCCGCCAGCACAGACTTCTGGAACTCGGGGTGGCCCACCACCTTCGCGGTCGAAGCGTCAGCCCCAGACAACCCCTTTTCGTGGGCCCAAGCCTCGGCTGTCTCCGGGTCGGGCACCACGATTCCCACCAGGCAGCTCTGCAGCGAGTCTCCGTAGGCGAATATCTGGGCCACGAACTTGCTCTTGGCGTAGATGTTCTCGATCTTCTCGGCGGCGACGTACTCGCCCTGCGCCAGCTTGAAGATGTTCTTCTTGCGGTCGATGATGCTGAGCGTACCGTCGGCGTTCCAGCAGCCGATGTCTCCCGTGTGGAACCATCCGCGCTCATCGATGGCCTCGCGTGTCTTCTCCGGCTCCTTGTAGTAGCCTGCGAAGATCACGGGTCCTCTCACGAGGATTTCTCCTCGGGGCCGAGGCTTGTCGCGACTTGTGTAGCCCATTTCAGGCACGTCTTCGAGCTGCACTTGGCCGTACATTAGGGGACAGCCAACGTGAGGCCCCGTTGGCATGTCGACCGAGCCCACCGTCACTGCAGCAGCGGTCTCACTGAGCCCGTAGCCCTCCGCAACATCGCAGCAGAAGACGACCTTCATGAACTCCTTCACTTCTCCGCTCAGTGGGGCCGAGCCCGAGAAGATGAGGCGCACACGGCCGCCAAGCGCGAGGCGGACCTTGGAGAACACTAGAGCGTCCCACAACGCGTGGGTCTTGTGTCCTTCAGGCAGACCAGCCAGTTTAGCGGCGAGCGCACGATCGAATAGAATCTTCTTCAGTCCGCCAGCAGCGGCAACACCCTGCGTGATCTTGTCGTACACGCGGTTGAAAAGTCGAGGCACCGACACGAAGACCGTCGGCTGGAGCTCCACTAGATCGTCCATCAGCGTGAGCAGATCGCCCTGGTAAAATCCCGCGGAAGCTCCGTGAGCCTGAAGAACGCCCAGAACAGCGCGCTCGAAGACGTGGGCCAGCGGCAGGTAGGAGCAGTGCACGTCCGACGGGAGGATGTGGATCCGCTTGCACATCTGCCGCACGACGTACGCGTAGTTCCGCTGCAGCAGGATCACACCCTTGGGGTCGCCGGTCGTCCCCGACGTGTAGCACAGCGTCGACACGTCCGACGGCTTGGGCGGGTCCGCTCGTTTCGGATCCGCTTCGCCGAGCAGCTCGAGCTCGTCGAGACTGCGTAGCTCGAGATTCTTGGCCGCAGCCTGCTGGATCTGCTGCTCCGTCACAGACTCGAACTGCACGATGATCTTCAACGTCGGGCAGTCCTTGACGCAGTCCATGACCACATCAAACTGCTTCTTGCCGCAGAAGAGCACGCGCAGCTCCGTGTGGTTGACGATGAACGGCACCGCGTCGGGGCCCAGAGTGTCGTAGAGCGGCACGAGCACGTAGCTCATGCGGTCGCACGCGTGGGCCACTAGACACCACTCCAGCTGGTTCTTGGAGAAGACGCCGACCACGTCTTGTCGCTCGAGGGCTCCGACCGTCTTCAGTCCGCTGGCCACGCGCTCCACCCGCGTCTTCACCTCGTTGTACGTGAGCCACTCGAACGCGCCCGCCTTGCCCGTACCGGGGTCCACCGTGCGCCGCCCATAGAGCGGCCTAGAGCCGTTCTCGATGCTGCAGCCTCGCAGGAAGTTGTGGTACAGCGTCATCGCGTCCTCGTCGATCGGCTCCTTGTCCGGCACCTCGTAGGCGGGGCCGTGCGTGGCATCGCGCGTGTTGGGCACCTCCACGGTGTAGCGCCTGCCCGTGTAGGACTCGAAGTCGATCTGGCTCATCGGCAGCTCGGAGCTGCTGCCTGCGCCCATGGCGACGAGAGGAGCAGCGCAGTGCCGGTAACGGATATCTTGATTCTTGAAGACTGCACGACAAACGCCATGAGGGGACACACGTCGGGACGCGGTGTGTGCGGCACCTCAATTTGGTGTGGTACATGTACTGAACTTTGGACACATAGACGAGCCGACGAGCTTCAACTGCCGGTTGTCAGGTTGAGCATTGCACTGGACATGGACACTATCCGCTGTGATCCGCAGTTCCACCAGCCGCACTCCAGTCCTCGGTGAGCCTCATTGGAGGAGTCCAGCAGACCGTAGCTTCGGCCATCGCCGTGGGTGAGTTGAAGAGTTCGCCATAACTCGAAAGTGAGCACGAGCATGGGGACTCGAGAGCTTCGGTGGGAAGAGCTAGCGGTTGATATGGGGGTGGCGAATTGAAGAGGAGTGGAGGCAGATTGTAGAGATCAATTCCACGCACGCAGTTCAGGAGAATGGGTCGGCTGTACGTGGACAGTGTTTTCCTTGGACGGAGTCCAGGCTCATTGCAGCCTCGCGTCAGTCAATGTCGGTGCATCGGATCAGCAGGGACAAGGTTGCATGTGACATTGCGAGTTTGCAGATTCCAGCACGGGCTGGCGCTCCTTGGATTGTCGACCCTCGCATCAAAATGGAGGCGCTGCTATATTAGGTAGAATGGTGGTTTCGTCCCTGTACTCGATCTGATCGACACACCTTCCTGCTCGACTCCCGTCTGGGGGTCTTTATTGACAGCAGACTTGCTGTCGGTCTCCAATACATGCCGAAGCAAGGCGATGACCCGCCGATGCCGTCATTAGGAGCCATCATCGCTCCACCCAGGCGACCAAAATCCGCTGGAGCATTCCCATCGGCCAACCGCAAACTCATCTCAGCAGGAGCATCAGCAGGACGCGAGACTTCGCACCGAGTTCGAATGCCAATCCCGCGCAAGCACTCGATCCAGCAGCGGCGTCCTCAGTCGAGTCGATTTCCAGGTTCAGGGACAACAAGCCCAAGACCGAGACCATGCTCAGCAGCTCTGCAGCTCTGGAGACAACCTGGAACACCAATCGCCTCTCGCCACAACGCTATTGTGCAGCGTGTAGTCCGAGAAGAGATCGTCGAGCAACGCCACGTGACGCTGGATGCTCAGCGCCAACTGCATGAATTGCACGCCACCATCGCTCGCCGACAAGAGGAACTGGAGCTGGCACACCGACATCTCCAGGCTTTCGATATACCGCCTTCAGCACCGCCGACGAAAACGACAACTGGACTAGCTCCACTTGATGAGGGCGCTACAAAACCTCCGAAGGCGCAGCCAGCCCCTAGCGACGTCGCGTCTACTTTGAAAGAGGAAATTGCTCACCAAGACGCGTACAAGAAGAGGCTGAGATACATGCACGAGCGACTACTGCAGCAGGTCAGATACCTGGAGGCAAACGCTGATCTACTGGCCGAGCGCCGACGAGCAGCGCACAGAGAGCGGTCATTGTGTCGGAGTCGTGTCAAGCTCGAGTCCGACAAGAACCGTCAGATACGGCAGCAACTGCGTGAAGTTCACGGCAAGCAAGCTGCTTTCAAGCGCAACGCGCTCCCCGTTCTTGAGTCTTACCGCGATGAACTCGCCTCCCGACTGGTGATAACGCAGCGCCGACACGACGCAGATCGACGTCGCGATGAGTTAATTCGCTTTGTCGACTCTCGCTCCACCGCAGCGTCGAAAGTCTCCACCCGATCGCTCACAAGCGCCACAGCAGCAATTTCGAGACAGCGAGCTCCTTCCGGTCGACTTCAGCGTCGAGATAGCTACAACATCTTGGTGGCAGACGCTGACGAGAACAAACGCGAGACGCTCTTTGCTGTCTACGAAGGACAATACGCTCGGGTGCTACGCGAAACAGGAGAAGTGGATCTGAACGTGGTGCTGGAGAGATTCCAATCGTATCGAGAGAGCACTGCGCGGCTACGGGAGATTGAGAGCGAGCTGCGCACTGAAGGAGCTCGACTAGCTACTGAGCAGCAATCGCACAGTGCCATGGTGTCTCGACTTCGCGTATCAGGCCCCACCGACGTAGCAGAACGTCGTCAGCGACTACGTGACCGACTCGAAGGCGCTCTCAATACCCAACAACTCGAAAAGAACCAAGCTCGAGAGCGTGTGAATGCGCAGCTTAAGGCTTTTGTGTACGTCCAGCAAGGAGTCCTCCATATCGTGGAGCTGCTTCAGTGTCTAGAAGATCGAGGCGGGTTGGCTCTGACTCCGCCACGTCCGGTGTTAGCTGTCGCGCGTACAGTCATGGGAGGCAACCAGCCAGCCGAAGTCGCTCTGAAAGCGGTAGCTCCTGCATTGCAGACTCTGGTGCAGCTCGCTCGAGAAGTGGGTCGTCGTGGTTTGCAGCGCGAATGGTTCAAACTGCCTCCTCTTGGCTACTCCGTGCCCCAGGTCGCTCGACTGGAGCAGTTTGCTCCCGAAGGCCAAGTACAGCGTGGCCCATTCGACTTTGATGCAGAAGACGAAGACGCGAGTGGAGCAAAAGACAGTAAACACGCCAGCGAGCGACCAGAAGAGGATGTCGACGAGGAGAGGCGAGATGCCGCCATCATGCGAAGGTCCATCAAGCGGCAGGAGAAGGACACACTGCGTCAAGCAGAGACGATTCTGCGCCAAACTAATGACGCTAGAAAGCTACTGCAAATGCAGCAGCAGCAACAGGACCAGCAGAGAAGACCCCAGTCGCCGAAGATTAAGGTGCATCAGCAGTCTGACGTCGAGATTGTAGCGGCGCACTTTCGCGAGCAACGGCGCGCTGAGCGGCAAGAACATCGCTTCATGAATGGGAGCGTCTTATGTACTGGTAATCGCCGAGCTGTCAGTAGCAACAACGCGATCGTGCCGGCAGCAGCGCAAAGCCCCAGGCGCAGACAACCGTGCTAACATATTTACGAAGTGAAATTTATGGAGTTGTAAGTTATTGGTCACCCTCGGAAGCAGGCGCGCATGAAGCGGTTGTAGTCTACGAGTCCGTCGTCCCCGTCGAACGCACGAAGTACAGCTAGGAAGCTTGGGTCGGTCAGGGGTAGAGCGTACCAATCCAGTAGCTGCCGGAAGTGAGCAGCACTTACGCGGCCCGAGTTGGTCTTGTCGAGTGTCTTCAACGACGCGTACACTTCCTTCCACTTGGCCTGGACGCCAGCTCGCAGGTCTTCCGGGACGTCCCCACTGCCGCTTGCTTTGTTGTTCTTGATAGGCGAAGTCAGTTTCAGACTCGGTAGGTGGTCACCAGTGCCAGTGCCAGCACCATTGCCATTATTTAATCCGAGATCACTCAGGGCACTCGTGAGCTGACGCAACATGGCGTGATAGTTGAGGCGCCCGTTTTGCTCCGCGTCGTATTTGAGCTGTAGACGGACGATCTCTTCTTGATCGAGCTCGATGCCCAGCTCACCGAGCACTTTTCGCAGAGATGAAGGGGTCACGCTGCCTCGATGGTCGGTGTCTAGAGCCTGAAGTTTGCGCGTGAGCTGCTTCCACGCTGTCTTCCCCTGAGCTTGAAGCGACTTCTGGAGCTTCTGCTCAACAGCAGCAGCACCGCCTGTGGCCCCCACGCCAGCATTGAGAGCGGCGCGCGGGTTTTCGACGGCGTGATTCACTGCCTGAGCTGCCAGAACATGACCTGCGCGACTTGTGAGTTGTCGCGCAGCTACAATTCCAGCCTGAGAGCGACGCACAGCTCGAGGACTGATGCCCACAGCGCTGTAGTACGAGCAGTGACTTGACAGATCGCTCATGGAGGAATCCTTGCCGACTTTGTCTGGGTCTCGTCCGCCGAGTGCATGCAGCAACTGCAGATACTTGACTTGGCCTGTCGTTCGCTCACCTCGCGCGTCCTCCTCCTCATAGAAACTCAACAACTCGTGCGCGGTGGCGTCGTCTCGTACGTTGATTCCCAGTCGCTCGAGCGCGCGTCGTAGCTCCGGATACGTTAGCAGCCCCGAGCCACTTGGATCCATGTTGGCTAGAAGTCGGTAGACTGCGCTTTGCTGTGAGCGCGAGACCGTCATGAGGTGACGTATAGCTGCGCGCACTTGGTGAACATCTAGAGGCTGACCACTGGAGATCGAGTTCGTATTGAAGCTGTCTCGGTCTTCTCCGTCGCCTCGGTCCTCTTCATCGTCTTCTTGAAGCACCAGAGCTTGCGCTTGGAGTCCGGCCTTGCCATCCATGTCAAGCAGGAAGCCGCGGTAGTAGAACTGACCGCCTCGCGCGATGTACCGAGCGAAAAACTTGGCTGTTCCTCGAGACTCACGCCACTTGCTACCTGCTTCAGCACTCAACTTGGCGCATATTCGCATGAACACAGGCAGACCCACAAACCCTCGTCGGTCCGAGTCGTGTGCGACCAGCATCGCTTCCAGTTCACCGACGTGCGCTCGGAAGAATTGGCGTAGCAGCTCGAGCTCTGTGCCTACGTCTACTTCCGTGTCTCCCAGAGAAGGCCCTCCCGACACGATGGCAGCGGATTTGCCACTCACTCGAGTGTTGCCGTCCTCCGGGTCGCTTGGGTCATTGGCTTCCAGTCCAGGGTCTTCGTAGTCGTTCAGGAACGATACGTACCGGATCAAAGGCGCATCGCAGGCGACACTGCGGTCTTCGTAGAAGTAACAGAGGAACGCAGTTTGGGCTTCCGTCAGAGACAAGGCCTCACGCACCGCGAGGGCGAAAGCTGGTGTTGATACGCGGCCTTGTCGACGCGGGTCACACGCAGCGAGTCGGTCTTGCAACGCTCGCCACTCGATCGCGCCGAGACGAGCTCTTGCCACCCGCACACTCCACACTAACACTAGCGACTCGGTGGGTGCTGTGGCTTGCTGGCTATGCTGTCGACCTACAGCGATAGCTCCTTTCGCACCTTCACCTTGTAGCGGAGGAGCAAAGAAGCTCTCCGTGTCCGCTACTCGCGGTCTGTAGCTCTTGACGAGAGACCGGTAGTCCATGAGCTGGTGCGTATGAGACCCACAAGCGCGAAAGAGAGACCCAAAGTGACGGGATGGCAAGGGGCCAAGGTGTTTGCTCAGTACTCGGAGCAGCTCCGCGGCAGGCACAAGTCCGCCCTTGCGTGGGTCACTAAGCTCGAGCTCCACGTGGATCGCTCTCCAGCTTGCGTCTGGCATGCGGGAGAAGGCTTCTTTGAGCTCGTTTCCTGGAGACGACAAGGCCACGCGATTCTTGTACGCTCCTTTGACCTCTTTGTTCCCGGCGAACACGAGCGAGCTGTTTTCTTGCAAGCTGCGCTTCATCGCTGCGGCTCCGCGCGGATTCGCCATCTCGGCGAAGCTAGCGACGAACTTGCGATAGTCGACGGTATTGCCATTGCCGCCGGAAGACGCCTCTGAAGCCGCGTACAGCACTGTAGCGACCTCCTCCTCGGATTCTACCAAACGCAGGTCTCGCAGGGCCTGTGCGAAGACCGGAGAAGGAACGCCGCCCGAGTCGGTGGGGTCGAGAGCCGCAAACGCGCGAAGGATTTCGCTGTCACGGGCCTTGAGCTTCTCGCCCACGACGATGCGAAGTTGTTCTAGCAAAATGGGGTCTCTTCCTGTCGCTGACAGCTTACTAGCGTTTGTGCTGCTCTTCCTGGTAGTTGAACGCCCTCCCAGTGCGATCGTCACGCCGGGAGACTGCAGCGTCTTGTTCGTTGCTGTGATGTTGTTGGCGCCGGTGCCAACGGCCACCTCAGCGATCGGTTTACCCGCTGGACGATCATATACAAGCGAGTTGCTGACATTGTTCGTGTCCCCGTGCTGGAAGCTGCTGCCGAATTGAGCGAGGAACTCGTGGTAGTCGATGTTGGTGCCGTCTTGCGACAACTCCTCCAAAGCTGCAGTCGACAGCGGAGGAATCTGAAGCCCAGTGAGCACGCGCGCAAACGTTGTCTTTGGTAGTTTTCCAGTGCCCCCCGCGCCAGTTTCAGCAGCTCGACACGCGTCTCGCACAGTAGTCCACGACACCCGTAAATTGGCCCCTAGAAGCGCTCGTATCTCTCCTACCAGTTGCGTGTGCCGCATGCTCAGTCTGGCCAAGTGCTCGGCGAGTCGAGGTTTCTTCACCAGCGCGCGACTTGCGGCGGTGACCACCAGACCGTTGCTTTCATTCGGGTGGCCCGTGTCTGGAGTCCCCGTCGACAGGCCCCGCAAGGAGCGTGCAAGTTCCTCAACGAAGTCGACGTAACGAAGCCCGCGGTCGTTGTTCTCTTCGAACTCGTGCCGCAGTGCCTGCGCCTCTGCGCGGGTGATGACGATTCCGTGCGCCGCGAACACGTCGCCTAGATGCGTGAGTGACAGCGCCTCTCGAGCTGTAGCAAGCTGGAAATTGCTCCCGAGGTTGCGGATGTCACCGCTCAAGATCAGCGGCTTCTTCCGCATTGTCGGTGGGATCGGCGACGAAGTTTCAGCCGGCCGAATAATCGCTTGAGCTTTGGCCTCCGCGCCTACCAGCTTCATGGGGGACGCATTCAGCAGGTACGTCCGGCCACCACGTGCTGCTCCCCCGAGTGGCTTCACCGGGCGAGGCGTCACTGACGGCGCCAAGTTGCTCATCTTCCACCGCCTGGCCAAGACTGCAATGCAGACAAGGAAGCGAGAGACGAAGACGAAGAGGCCAGGAATATCACCGCTAAATCGAGCTACGACGACGATAGTTGCTCTCCTGTGGGGTGTCGAGCACACCCGCTATTCCTGGTAGGCGAGCAATTATCCGCCAGGACACTGGATCGATACTAACATGCGAATACTGGATCTTAACCTAGGTGGTTCTCGAGGGAATCAAAGCTGCGACTTTCAGTCGAAGTTCTTCCGTTGGTGCTGGTTAGTGGAGTGAGTTGGTGAGGACTAGAAATTGTAAATAGGTACAGGTCTGGTAGTAGAAATACTTTAGGGAATATTAAGATCGATTTTTATAATATTAAAATACTACTAACCAGGTGATACGTTTTCAGATTCGAACAGAAAGAATGTGTTGAAGGAGTCGTAAACTGCTCAAAGGCTTACTCCCGTGGGATCAACACCACCAACAACCACTCCCCGCTCTCTGCCAGCTACAATATCGCTGTCCAATTTGTAGTCGAATGGCGTTGTTCAGGTGGGGAGCACCGCCACCACAACCAACAGCGATTCAGTCTCATTTCATGCATCAGACGCTGCCACCAGTCAGCACGGTACATGTATCTGGTCGGTTGTGCGTCGGTCACTCTGACTCAAGAGCACCATACATGTAAACATGTACGTACAGCTGACTCCGGTGGCAGCACCCGACGCCAGCTCGGCCGTCTCATACGGTGCCCGTTCATCATCAATTGGGGGGGACCGGGGCGGGGCACAATCAGCTCAAGCCGTCAAATCCTCGTCGTAATCCAGTCGCAAATCCTCGTTTCAAGAACCTGCCCATGTGCCCGCCGCAGGTCTCTGCATTGCCCCCGCGCCTCGGTTTAAGAACTCGCAGTCGATTCGCACATCTGCCTCCTCTCCAGCCCAGCCCGACACACTCGAACTGCTGCTGCTAGTCGCGCGTCTCCACCTCCCTCGCTCATGGCTGGAGGCGGAACCGATTCAGCTGCCGCCACCGACAGCAGTCGTCGACTCATTGTCGGCGGCCACGGAGCCGCGCGAGAACCTGATGAGCCCGTCAACTCGCGGCGAAATCGTCGGACGCCGCTCGCCATCGCCGACAACTCGAGCGTCACGTCCCACTCGTCCTACCA
>JAHQIV010001676.1:0-10516 GCA_030463285.1 Phytophthora europaea
GAGTCTGTTAGTCTTCCTCTGACACTAAGCTACGGCAGCCCCGCTGCACAAACTCTGTATTGTTATTGGTTATTTTTAGATTGGTTATTTGGAGAAAGGTCTTTGCTCGTAAGCTTACCTGCATTTGTAATCTCCCAGTTGAGAGGAACTTGGACGTTCTCTGTATTTCTGTATCTAATTGATTGTTACATTTCCGGTTGAAAGACGGTCCGCCAAAGCTAAACGACACCTATAGGGATTGCGCAAGGTCACACAACGACTCGAGTCATTCATTTGTGTGTTTCGAGTTTCCCGGGGCTGGTCCAACTTGGAATACCAGTTTTCCTACCCTGGGCGCGCTATACATCCTGGACGGTAAAAGTGTTCACCCGCTTCGTCTCACCCTTCTGTTCTTTAAGGTGGCACACCAACTGCTGACCATTATCCGCCAATCATGAGTCGTTACAGTGGCTGGGAGAAATATTCAGCAGCCAAGCGAAGAGGCCCGCTGGGAAAAGCCCAAGCGTGCCTCGTCACAATCGACCATTATGAGACCCGAGTTCAACCAGTTCATTCGTGACTTGATCTTGGCGCTCATATCTGAGGATGCCTGCGATCGCCTCGTCCCGCCCCCCGTTAAATTCTGCCGAACTTGTGGGCTGCAATTCCCAACCATTCAGCGATTTCTCCACGCGACCCGCGAGACAACCCACAGCTCTTCCGCACGACCTCGCCATCTGGTGGCCGACAACGGCGCCGCCGGCCAGCAGTCTCCCGCTCCTCACCAGAGCAGCGGTGAGCATGAAACGACGTCGCATGGCACTCCTGCGGCTCCTGCAATGCCACTTCAAGACTTGGCCGCCTCGAACGCTTCGCTGCGCGTCTGCAGCACCACGAGGGACGCATGGCCGGTTCCACCAGCAGTCTCGCGACTAGCGGTGTGTCTCCTCCAGCTCCACGCGACACGTCGGTCGTCTTTTCGAGCTCTGATGGTGCGGATCCTACATCAAGCTCGGCGTGGCTGACTAATATGCTGGCAGCGGCCACCAATACGCCACTGGCGGCTTCGAGTTCGTCCTCGGCAACCGCAGAGATGCCTGCTGCGCTCCTGCAACTCGCCGCGGCAGCCGTCCGCCGCCTTATTGATGACTTCTGCGACGTAGTATTCGCCGTCCCTGATTTCTCTGATACGGCCGGTGCCTTCGTTGGACACAGGGGCGGCTCAATCTCCTGCGATCGGGCAAGATCCAGCTGCTCTCTTCGACGTCCGTCGTGGAAAGACTCTCGTGGGTATGCTGGACGGCCTTGCCCGATGCGTCCCCGTGCCGTTCTTTTCGGATGGCGAGTTGAGCCGGCTGAGCGCTCATGGTGGTGGGGGGGGGGGGGGGGGGGGGGGGGGGGGGGGGGGGGCCGCCGCCACTGAACCCCTGCCAGCTAACCCACATCACCCCACCAATTGTTCCGACACGCGTTTTTGTTTGTTTGGCCATGGAGAGCGAGATGCTGTCTTTGGTCCGGCGTTATGGCAAAGAGGGGATCGCTCTGCGTGTCCGGAATACCACTCGTCATCTGGAGCTGGCCACTCGGCTCATTCTAAGCTTGAACTACTCAAGCAGATGTCCGAGCACTCATTTCGCTTCTCCGAACGGAGTGCGCTGGTCTGGTTGGGGTAGTGACCAAGGAGCGGGCTGAGCATGCTGCAACTGCCAAATTGCTGGCTACCGAACGGGCTCAATCTCAGCAACTGCCGGCTACCACCACCGCTTTAGCTGAAGTCTCCTTTCTGAGATCTGAGGTGGACACACTGAAAGCAGTAGCCGGTCGGCTCAGCTCGGAGAAAGTTGACTTGCAGGATAAACGCCAAGCATCGGCAGCATACTTGGCTACGTTGCAGCGAAAATACGACCTCGTGGCCACACGTGTCAAGGATCTGGAGGATGACTTGGTGTCTGCGAACACTTTTTCACCAGTATTGTTGATGGACTTCATCGCCAATAACTCGTACCTGGGAGGTCACTGAAAACGTCTACACAAGCTGCTGCAATTTTTCAAGGTTGGGTCTTCATCTCCTCCAGGTCTCCGAATCTCTATCCAGATCTCAGCGCGAGATGAAGCCACCGACAATTGTGGACCTTATGCTCTCCAAGCTGCTTTGAGACCCAATCGTCAAGTTGCTGGTTCGACGTCTTCCATCCAGCATTTGCCAAGTCCAGCTCAGGCATCGACTTCGTCTCAGATCCCACCAGCAACCGCCAAGCCCGTTGTTTCGACTCGGAACAAGCCAGTTCGTCAGGCGCGATGGCTTTCGTAGACTGGTTCGCTTTTGTGGTATTACAGGATGCACTTGACAGAGATCGACCGGCCGTTGACGCTGAAGTGCTCCCAGATGGATGGATCCTGACAACGCGAGACGCAAGGTCAGATATGGGACGGATCAGACGGACCGTCCCGTAGGACGAAGTTATGGGATGGATACTACGAGATGGCCCGTAGACTAAGAGTATAGTACCGTGTCGTGCACCTCCCCGGCCCGAGGTCGGGTACGCTGTGGCTGTTGGACGAGAAAGCGGCCTGCGCGGTGTCGTCGGTCGTAAGGGGAGCGGAGTAGTAGAAGAAGTGTAAGCCGAATAAAAAGTAGCGTTTCTTGTTGTTTCGGCGGGTAAGATTCACGGCTGACTGGCAAACGCGACGGTCGGCACGGCCGCCCTCTCTCATAAGGTCGACACCTCTTCTTTCTCTCCTCGCACGCAAGGGGTATGACACCCGTCCCCCTTGGTATGGCAACCCTTCCGCTAGTACTTGTGCAGGCTCGGATCTGGTCCCGACACCCGTCCTCCAGAGTACGACATCGTCCCACCGACCGCAGAGCGCATCCTCACGGTGTACCAAATTATCGTACACTACCCACTAGCAATGTAGCCATAATATTGAGCCGAGGTGACCTGCAGAGGTCGCCAACCACCGACACCCTTCGGCACCAACCGGCAAGTGCATCGAGCCCGGCACCAGATCCTCTGGCACGCCCCTGTCATGCCCGGGTACGGGACAACCGGATCCGGCCAGTTTAGAGTCGATCCCGAACGGAGGGACCTGGATCCATAGTTAGATCAAGATGTAGGTCAAATGGGAGGCTCAGGAGATCAGGCTAACACTGAAACCAGAACCGAATTTGCACTGGAAGACTCATTTGGCTATAGTATAGGGGATGTACCTTGGCCCCATACTTTGATCAAGTGTATTTTGGTTATCTTCCTGCAACACGTGGCTGCCCTTGGATAGCTTGGCCAGGCGCCCTTCGAGCTCTCAACCCCCTCAAAGTTCCCGCTATTGGAAGCGGCAAGCAGCGTAAACAAACAAGGACAACCCCGCCAGGGAACAAGGAACCCCCGCAAGGGAACAACTCCGGATCACACATTTCTATTGTGGATCCACATAGCCTGCTCAAGTAGCTCAAGGCCGACCGTATTCGGATTTCGTCTGCAGGAATACCCGGGCAGATCTACCCCCTCTCAAGCCCCCACAAGGATGTCCACCGCTCACCAAGTGTGCATCTCGTGTCAACGAGAGAGCTGTACCAGCCCACCGACGGGTACACAAGGTGAACCACTCAGCAACTACACAGCCGTCGGAGTACCGCCTCCGTTAGTCAGTGTCTGGGCGCAGTGCGTGCGAGTTGGGATCCCTAGCAAAATTCTAGCGGATCTGCTCGACCACTCGCGAAAGCGAATGCACTTTCATCCACCACCACCCCGGCGGCCTCGGGTGCTGTGTCTAAAAAGACGAAGACCGCACGGAAGAAACTCAAACCACCAGACTCAGAAGGCGAAGATCGAACCATATTGAAGTCTACATTATCAATCTAAGCTAGAGGTAGCGTACATACGTACGCAGTGGAATAGCTTCCTGCGTGAGGATCCGGTGATGCGGTCTATGCGGCTGAAGCTGCTAGGATCCCTCACATGCTCGGTGCAAGCCCCGTTGCCGACGACAAACAAGCTGGATGCGGTCATGTATCCATTACGCCTGCTGGAAATGGCTGTCCTCACAGCAGGAGCGTTCGACGCAGATGATCTCTTCCACTAAGACGTCGACGAGATCAGGATCGCTACCGCATCGCTCTTCAAGTTTTTGAAGCCTATTGTGGGTGAGCGACCGGCCGCTAGGAAGCCCAGGCCGTTCAATTTGCTGAAACCTCTCGAAGACGAGCGACCGACTGCAAAGACGACCGAGTCTAAGAACGCGCACGTCCAGTCACCGGAGTATCATACAGGATCATCCCAGTATGGCTCCACTACGTCGGAAGCCGGCTCTGACAGCTCGTCAGCATCGAGACGGATGTCGCTAGGACCATCCTGTGCAGCAATGTTGCAGGCGCGCGCCGCCAGCGACTCAAAGGTCAAGATCGCTGCGCCGCGCCCTACGAGGGCAACACCGAACCGGATCACCTCCGTGAGGCCACCCAAACATCCAACGAGTAACGTGGAAACATACTTCCAGGCTGCTATCTCGCGTTTCCTGAGCGAGCGTCCGAAGGTCAAGGCTCCACGACCTATAACTGCTCACCCTAACTTGGGAGAGCGAGACGTCGACATGGAACCGGCGGGATCCCAAGATCACCCCGAGCATTGGGAGTACGACCCGGACGATCTCGACATGAGGAATACACGACGGACGGCTACGACCGCAGCAGCAACTGCGGCGACCGGATCTCCAGCTGTCCAGCGTGTCAAAATCTCGGCGATCATGGACCTGAAGAAATGCATATGCATGGATCATGACGAGGAACGGGCGAGAGGATGGATCCGTAAAGTGAAATCGGCATTCACGAGAGACTAAACTACGGACGAAGAGAAGTGCCTCGCCTTCTCGAATCTACTTACCGGCCCCGCGTGGAACTGGTTCAGACAGCTGAGCCAGTCCACACGGACGAAATGGAGTGACCTGCTCCGAAGCTTTCCGGCGGATTGGGCGTCTCGGTGGCGTCGCAATATTACCACGCGCGTAAGCGCTCGGATGAGACGCCGCTGGAGTACCTTCATCGCCTCAACGCCGCGGGTATGCGTGCGCGTCTAAAGAATATGTACGGCGACGCGAAGGCCCGCCTTGAGCATGTAGAGCATTTCATCGAAACGCTAGGGGACCTGAATCTCGCGGATCATCTCACGCTGTTACGCCTGGCTGATGCGGATCAACTGGAAGACGTGCTACGTGCGCGCGAGCGGGCGAAATCGAGATAGAAGAAGTCGCCCGTGCCCGGTAAGTATGGACCCAAATCATCCACGCCGTCACCGCCGACAGGCCCTGCTCGAGCTGTACGCGCAATCCAGCTCGCCGACACTAGACCCGAGTACGGATCGGACTCGGAAGACTCAGGATCCGGAGGGGAACTTGTCTGGGCATACGTGGCGGCTCCGAGTGACAAACCTCGAACGCCAGTGACTGCGGACTCGCCGAGAACGCCGGATCCAGGACGCCCGAACGATACCGTGGGTGATGGTCAAAACCAGGATCACAGACCGCGTTTCAACAGACGACGGTCAACAACGCTGCTCGCATTGCGGGTCGCACCGGCACTCGGACCTTGGGTTTTGGAAACGCCTGACCTGCCAGAAGTGTGGCAAAATAGGGCACCCGTCGGACCGCTGCTTCTTCGTGTGGCGTAGTTGCGGTCAGCCCCATGACCACGGCAAGTGCCAGATGGAGGAGTTCTACAACCTGATCCGCCAATGGTTCGACCCCAGCAAGCACCTCGGACTCGTGCCCTAAGCTGCTCAGAAGATGTTAAACTAGGACGCTCGCCGGTGTTGAACCCGGTACGAGACGAGCGTTCTAGCTCTTTCATCTATGTATTCGTCGAAAAGAAGCCGAAGGACCAGGTTAGCAAGCCGCAGACGAGTCTATTCGGTAATACATGTGGAAACGTACGGCTATGGTCGGAAGTCTCCGACCTGTCGATGAATATCAACGGTCTGAAGTCACGATGACTCTGGATCTGCAGCCAGGCGAATCACGCAGGTATTGGAAATACCATGTCCCAGGCAAACACTTCCAAGCAGGCAAAAGCGAACAGCAAGATCAACAACATGAAAGCTGTAGCGCTTCTTGACTCAGGATCCGAGGTTGAAGTCGGATAGGGGCATAATCACGTCCCCTGTCACGCACACATGGCTACCGGTCCGCCAGTCGGAGCAGGTCCCGCAGCTGCTGACACGGCGCGTATCTCTGTTACCTCGGTAGAAGAAGGGGCGGGATCCGATAGCCGAGTGTACGGTTTGGTGCAAGAGCGAGACTCTGGTCGCATGCCGCCAACGGTGCTGTATGATCACCACGTGCACCACGACAGGTGCGCGAAAAATACCCCACCCCACGGAGCTCCCATGAAGAATGATGCGCTCGAGTTGGGCGGGAAAGATGTGCGAGGTGGCAGTGAGGCGAAGAATATCGACCAAACTGCAGTCCAGAAACCAGGGGAGGAGGAAGTGCTGACCGTCGGTATACAGGAGTCAGATATCCCGTCGAGAGAAGAGGGTCCGACGGAAGAGGTCCCACGGCCCCCAACTGAAGATCCCACACCCAGGCCCAGGCCTTGAACCGAGATCATGCGAATGGGTGTCAGACGGACGGGTGTGGCTCCGTGGATGTGGTGCCGAACTCCGTCGCGGTACCTCAGCGTCCCCAGGGCGAGTCCCCGGGAGGTCCGGTGTCGGATCCAGACCCTGTAATTAGACAGATGCGATGCAAGAAGAGTCGAGCTGTGGGCCAGAGACCTACCGATACGAGGGAGGCTCGCTAGACGCTGAGGAGATCGAAGGTGAATTGGCAGTGCTGGCCGAAGTGGGGTCTGCAACTGTCGAAGTCCAAATAGGTGACCTTCAAGTAGGGAATGCAGAGGACAACACCGAGGAAGAAATCCGCAATCTACGGGACATCATCTGGGCGCACCACCACCTACTGACAGGCAAGGGCAACGCGTTGCCCCCAGCAGCTGTGGGCGCAATATGCGGCATCGATGTCGGGAACGCAGCCCCGATTGCCCAACGGGTGTGAAAAATCGCCCCACCATTCCGCGAGAAGGTGTCAGATCTGCTCAAGGGGTTACTGTCAGCGAAGCTAATTCGACATTCTACCTCCCCCTGGGCATCGCCTATCGTGGTGATTATCAAGCAAAATGGTGTGGATATACGGCTGTGTATCGACTATCGCCTGGTTAACGGCCTCACCAAGTTGATGATCTACCCGATGCCTCTAATTAACGATCTGCTGAATCATCTGGAGAAAGTGTTATGGTATTGCTCCCTGGACACGGCAAGTGGTTTTTGGGTGGTGTCTATGCCTGATCGTGTTCGCGCGATGTCAGCGTTCATCACGCCTTTTGGTCTCTTCGAGTGGAACCGCATGCCATTCGGGCTGAAGAATGCACCGCAGATAGATCAGAGGTCGATTGACAACGCACTGTACGGTTTCTTGCGGATTCCACCAACTGCGAATTTGGACACACTAGCCGACCTTTTCGACGAAGGCGGAGGAAGCAGGCGGATCCTCGATGCTGGGGTGCCGATCCTACATTGACGACGTTCTAGTCGCCGCAGGATCCTGAGATCAGCTGTGTGACCGCGTGAAGTCGCTGTTAGAAGTGTTCAACAAGTGGAATATATCCATCAGTGTGGCTAAGAGTTTTAGGGGATTGAAAAAGGTAGACTACCTCGGACACCGCGTCTCTAGCGAAGGTCGAGAGGCACACCCGAAGGATCGAAGCGCATTGGTAGATCTACCGTTCCCGCAGAATCGGCGTGCCATGCAGTCACACGCCGATTCTAACTAATATAGACGGTTCATCGAAGACGTGGCGGTTTATGCCTCGGTGCTGTATGAGCTCCGGGAAGTGGATTTCGCCGCAATCCGCGATGGGAGTAGTCAGGGAGGACCAAATCTGTTCGCCGCCTCGTCTGAGGGGTCGCCATACGACCGAGATCCAACGACGGCCGACTTCAAGTGGGCCCGAGCAAGAGCAGCTTTCTCGGAACTGAAGAGTAAGATCGCGACGACGCCGATCCTCAGGCATTGGAATCCTGAGAAAATACCGTTGTTAATCGTCAATGCCAGCAAATGGGCGGTGTCCGTTTCGCTGGTGCAAGATCATGATGGCACCTACCTCCCCGTAATGTTCACTAGTCGTACCCTAAAGCAAAACGAGCTAAACTACGGCATCGTGGAGAAAGAGGTGCTAGCGCTTCTGCGCATATTGGATCTCGGCTACTTGATGCTGGTTGGCTGGCCCATCCAGATATTGGCTCGACATTCAACGCTACGTTGGCTGTTTCGAGCCGCTGCATTACAAGGGTGGTTAGGAAAATGGGCTGCCTTACTATCTCCGTGGACCTTGGAGATCGCAAAGTGCACCAAAGGCGCAGATGAGAATCTGAGATCCCTCGCAGCGTCGATCACGCTACGATCGGTCGTTGACCAAGCGCTGGTTGCCATCGCCCCTCGAAAGGAACCACAACGAGTGTTCGATGCCCCTGTACCTACAGTAGGATCTGACAAAGTACTACTGGCAGCCAGTTTTGACAGGTTCGCCCGGGTTAAACGAGGCGGAGGTGCATTCAGCACGATTGTGTGGAATTTGCCAGAGTGGATGGTAGTCAAGCAAGCGTCGGGATGGAGGGAAGACATGACGGTCAACGAGGCGGAATATAGTGGGCTACTGCTCTGCTTTAACTTATTGAAAGATCATGATAGAAGGCGTCTAGTAATCTGTGGCGATTCCAACTTAGTGATCCGGCAGATGAAGGGTGAGATTGAGTGTAAGGCACCTGCGCTAACTCTATTACGACAGAGAGCTTTACGCCAAATCAAGTCCTGGCCAGACCACGACTTGCCCCATGTTAAGCGGGCGTGGAACGCTAGTGTAGACAGCTTGGCGAGTGCAGCCCTACAGCGAGAGGCAGGCGTGGCGGTGACAGAAGATCAGGAACGGGATAATCTGGCGACGCTGAATCGACTACCCGAGCTCCTGACCACAGCGACAAGCGAAACTACGCTCCATATCTCGGCACTGCCCACCCAATCTCGTCGGAATGTGTCCAATCCCGATGTGCTGCAGGAAGAAGCGGTTCGCCAACAAAGGGTGGATCGGATCTGACAAGAACAAAACGAGGAGAAGTGGATCGCGAACCTGAAGAACTATGTTCAAGGGAACGTAACGGATCTGTTGAAAGACGAAGCCTGCGCATGCAGCAACATCGCAGCTGATTTTGAGATGGATGAACAGGGCTTGCTGTATTACTGCCCTCCCTCGCGGAGGTCGGAGAAAGAAGGATGGACTTCTGCGTCTAGTCATTCCTGAAGTGTTGCACGAGGATGTACTCCATCATTATCACGTGAGCCGGGAAGGCGGTCACCAAGGGATCAGCGGTACATACCAGCGGATCCGGAATGATTTTTACTGGCGGGGATTGTTCCGGACCATGCAACGCTTTGTGGGTGAGTGTGTGGATTGCGAGACGGGAAAAGGAAGGTCGACCATCCGCGGGAAGTCGTCAGGCAATGTACAGGCCACCTACCCGTTCCAAATACTGGCTATGGACCACATCCCCTCGTTACCTAAGTCGTATAAGGGACATACGGAACTCTCAATCTGGGTGGACCTGTTCACCGGAAATGTCATCGCTATGGCGAGCGCTTCACGGTCAGGTAAGACTATCGCAGAGTCGTACCAGGAGTGTGTTTTCCGACGTTTCGGTGCCAGTCAGATGATCCGTCATGATCGAGAGCCACGCTTCATGTCGGACTTCTTCAAGGCTTTTAATATGATCCTGGGTTAGCGGCAACAAGCTACGATGGTTTATCAGCCGCAAACCAACGGCATAGCTGAACGCATGGTACAAACAGTAACGAGAGCACTCAAGATGTATGTAGAATATGAGAACCAGCGTGACTGGGACGAGTACGCGGAGCGTCTGACATTCGCTGTCAACACCACATATGATCGGATCCGAGGTGATACGCCGTTCTTTCTGGTCCATGGGTGGAATCCCCGGACGACGCTTGAAGTAACACTGCCCTAGGCAGCACGATCGGGATCCACGCAGATGGCGGTACCGGATCCAGCGGTATTACCAGCAGGAAAGAGCGGATGTCAACGAGAGGCTGAAGAAAGCGATCGCGGGTCGGGCCGAACAGCACAACGACGACATAGATAGAGGGTGGATCCCGTATGTGGCTATACCTGGACAGAGTCAAGGAGGGTTACACAGATGAGTTGGCAAACATATGGCACGGACCGTTCCGTGTGAAGGAGATGGTGAGTGCCTTCGCGGCTCGTCTAGATACCGCCGGGACAGATTATCATCTTTTCCCGGTAGTCCACGTATCTAAACTGAAGCCCGTGAAGACTTTCCTGGACGGACCGGCGACGACTCTGTCAGCGGATAAGATCTCCACGACTTCTGTGGCGAAGTCGGTAACAACTTTTTGCCGACCAGGCGTATAGTGCTCGCGCTACCCTTTTGGGACCCGTCCCATTTCCGAAAGTAGA
>JAHQIV010001677.1:0-10514 GCA_030463285.1 Phytophthora europaea
CCCCCCTCAACCAGCAACCGCTCACCTTCAACGCGATCTGCGGCCGCCGCTACCGCCAACCCGTCACACCTTCATAATTCTCGAATGCTGTTCTTTATTCTAGCAGCTATTTCACGGTGTCTGAGGTCGCGCTGTAATGAAACGCGATGCAGTGAATGGCGAAAACAGTGGTTTGCATATCTTAATCTCGCCAAGATTTCGAAGCAGTGATGAATGGCGGGTTGTATTGCTGCATGATCACTCACGCCACAGTAAAATACGACTCACCAAATAAACACAAATTCCCCATTTCTGCTAGGGCAAAAGGTCCTCACTATACATATTCTCGCTTAAAATATACAGTACAGTTGGCCAGTGAGCCGATTATCGCGCGCAAGCGGGTAGGATTCATGATTCCAATTCGGGTCTTTGGGGTTTTAGGAATGGGGTATAAGTTGTCGCAGGGTACGGCTTGTGGATGACAGTCTATTGCAAATTACGTTTTTACCCAGTAATCTGTATATTCTGACATCCTCAGCGATATTCTGCATTGTGGCTAGCACAGTCGATGAGATTTTCGAAGGTGGCGTGTACTTAGATGAAGGCAACGCGTTGATGGAAGAATGAATTAGAAAATCTGAAACCCGTTGAAAATGACTTTCCTACACTAAGAAAATTTGCATCGCAACAACATTTTCACTGAGTTTTCGCATCTTAACTTGTGGCTTGAATGAACGCTGCAGTTTAGCAAGCTCTAACCGGTCAACCTTCGAGAAACAAACCCCGAGAGGGACACACAAGACCTTTTTATTATAATAAATGCGTGCATTAACGTCAGATACTTCTTGAATACACCTTGATTTCGTTTTACCTTGGTTTTAGTATGGTGCACTCCGGAGGCCCTATCCTACTACACCAGAATGCTCTGAACAAGCCATTTAAGGTCTAATCGGCAAATGCCTTATCTGTGGATGCCTGTCAATGATTGATCATTCGCTACAAATGCTAATCACCTCATGGTGGGCAACCAGCCGGATACCATGTGAGTCTACTGGCATATGACAGCGCCTAAAGCATCCTGGTGCGGACGTATGGCAGAGAAGGTCAATCGTGGAACCGGTTCAAGGGCAGCAGCAAACTGCTACAGCGATTCTAACGTATCCTACAATTTAGTTAGAAATGTTGGACCAAATTCACGCCAGAACACAGAGCCTTCGTGCATGCACTCGCAGGAATCACGCAGGTGAAGGGACACCAAAGCAATTCTGCTTTGTCTCAAGTATTATGGTATCTTGTCCTTTACTCATGCGCAGCCATCTTGCTTGGAATATACGTACTCAGTTACAACCAGCAGGTTGAGTGCGAGTAGGGAACTCTTGTGGCTCGGGGACAAGACGATAGGAGTATCTTGGAGTCCCCTCAGCATCCGCATTGTAGGAAGTGAACCATTTGGTTTGCCAGGATCGCCCTCCCTATACCTTTTTGCTCACAAAAGGCATGCAACGGGAGAGCCCCGCCGCAAGTCTGTCTCCCTGTATCGACCAACAGTAAGAAACTCGTTGCGATGGAAACCTCGCCGAGAAGGCGTAGAAAGCTTGCGGTGGTCGCTGTCGCCTCGTTTATCTATCAGGCAATTGAAGTGTGTATAGCTCAAGGATCTTTTTCAGTCGATGGTTCAGCCTCTTCATTGGCAGGAGCATGGTCATCGTCCAGCGGTTCGGAAGTTGGTTTTGTCCCCGTTACAACTGTCGCCGAGGAGTTGGCTCAGGAATGGTTCACCGAGAACTTTTGGGACAACGTGACGCAGTTGGCGGTTGGTGTGGACTCCAATCTGAAAAACTTGTCCAGCAACGATGTTATCTGCAACGGCATGCCATCGCTTCAGCGACGTTCCGACGAGACGCTCCCCAACTTTGGTTGCCCCGGGATTTTTACGGCGATCGACGCGTCCTGCACGTGCCTCGCCAGCGGCTACAACAACACGGACACTTGGGAGTTTCGAGTAGCACAGCGGAGCGTCGACAGCAAATATCCTGCAAAACTCACCTCCGCGGATGTTCTACACGTCGACGCTATCAGAACAATGCTGGTACCGCCAACTCTCAAGACGCTGTACGTTTGTGCAAATGTTGACTTCTTCTCTGCATCCCTTCTAAACTAAGTGTGTCGTATATGCAGTCGTATTATCGGAGATGGAAGTTCGCCACAAGACATTCAATTCGCGCCAGAGGATAGGCGTATCCCTGGTAGTACGTTGCCTGTTGCTATCAGCCCAAACGACCCGATCTCTGTCTCATCCGTGTAAGTGTTGCTTCAGTGTCGAATAATCCTATAGACACCTGTGCTAACTCGTCGATTTTTTTTGCAGGGAAATTATCAACGTCAACATGTTCTCCATCACGCTTTCAGCGTCCTCCTTTCTGCCACCAACAACGACCAGTCTGTAAGTGCTACTCGTCGAGGACGCCATGAATCAGGGGCTAACACTTTCCCCGCTCGTGCGATTCTTAGTACTCTGCGGAACTGCAACTTGTTCGGCTTTGGCTTCCATTTCTTCGACGGAGTGACAAGGTTAAAGTACTTGTAAGTTTTGGGTAGCAACCATCCTTCTTTTGACGTCGCTCTAACATTTACTGCGGACGTTATGAGTGAACAGGGATCTGTCTTCAAATTCGTTGATTGTTCCTTACGCTGGATCAACTTCCCAAAGCAGTTGCTCCAATAAGTTTTGCAAGATTGAAACACTGTACGTCATGGGCCTACAACACGACGTCACTCTATCTGTACTAACAGCATTTTCCTCCATGTCGATGTATTGCAGGAATCTCACGAACAACAGCTTGACCTCGTTCCCTACAGTGGTGTTCAACACCGACAGCCTACAGGAGCTGTACGTGTTTCTAGACAACATGAAAACTGTATCCCCCTGTTTGGTCTGACATCCCATTATTATCTCGTTCAGGTACATCGCTCAGAACGATATCACGGACTTTAACATCAGCAACTCAACTTTCAACGCCATCCAGAACTTGGCGGCTTTCAAGTCCGATCAACCCGACCCAGCGGCTACCTGCCCCTGTGGAACGTGGCAAACAGCACACAACTCGTTGTTTTGCGTTGCCAACAGCACAATCGTGACTCCAGGTACTAGCACCATCGCTCTTGCTGATGAATCGTATCACCAAAACTAAAATTTCTTGGGTTTCTGCCTAGCAGAGACGAGTTCAGGAACATGCACCCAATGCATCCTTTACGTGGGTATCATCGGTGGCTGCCTTGTGGTGGCTCTTGTGATGTTGTTGCTGTGGCAACGGGCCCGCATTCGTCAACGGACGTCTTTGCCCTCAGCCGAGTCCTCGCCTTCGAGCTACTACCTCGCCAGAAGCGGCGCTGAGACTGCAAACTTCCAACCGTCCGACAAAACCACCACCGAAGCATTACTGGAGGACCCGATCATCGTCACGAATCGAATCAACTACAAGGAGGTCAAGCTGGGCAAATGCCTGAGCAGAGGCGGGTTCGGCCTGGTGTTTGCCGGTCAATATAAGGGCCGCCAGGTAGCTGTGAAGAAGATTCGACCTGACCGCAGCCTCGACCCGAAGGACGTCAAGGCCTTCCTCAAAGAGATTATCCTCATGGGGGAGCTGCACCACCCTCGTATCGTGGAGTTCATCGGCGTGGCTTGGGACAACCTCAAGCACCTATCAGCCGTCTCGGAGTTCATGGAGGGTGGAGACCTTCGACACGTGCTGCGAAGCTTCAAGCGTCGGGGCAGTCCGTTGTCGTGGAGCAGTCACAAGGCGGTCATCTCGCTGCATATCGCCCAAGCCATGCAGTATCTGCACTCGCACACTCCCAAGGTGATCCACCGCGACCTCAAGTCCAAGAACGTGCTGCTCAACCGGCACCTGGAGGCAAAGCTGACGGACTTTGGCGTCTCTCGAGCGCAGTACTCGGTGCAGACCCACGCCATGACTGCTGGCATCGGGACGTCCTTCTGGATCGCACCCGAAGTTCTGCTCGGTCGTGAGTACAATGAACAGGCCGACATCTTCTCGTTCGGCGTGGTGCTGTCGGAGATCGACACCGACGACTATCCGTACTGGAACGACGCCAACCGCGACGACGCACGGGGTAAACTCGAGGAAGCAGACATCCTCCGGCAGGTGGCGAAGGGCAACAAACGGCCGCAGTTGTCGCCCAACTGCCCCGCTGCGATCGCGCTGCTGGCCGAGAGTTGTCTGCAGAAGGAACCGGAGGACCGACCGACCGCCGCGAGCATCGTCGAAACGCTCCAGCAGCTTGTGCACTCGAGTCTCGCGCCGAGTTCGTCGGACTCGGAGCCTTCCGTCGCCTCAGGCTCCGCCTGGACCGCGACCTAGACAATAGATCAATGTACGATAGTCCCCCATGTCAATAGAGTTGTGAGTGCACCATGGACACTTGACCTGTCAGTCGCAAAGTTGCGGAGCCTTTCGAACCCAAGCGCAGCCAAGACAGTAGCACGCGTGGTTTGGTTTGGTTTAGTGTCCGTGCACGTGCGTGAAGCTTTGAACACTGCGAGAAGCCAGATGGGATATCCCACCTCCTCTATGCGATGGGTCCAGCGGAGACCGAGACGCTCTCTGGCTGTCGATCCAGAGCGGGACGATATTCGGTGGATACTCACGCCCAAAGCAGACTCGCGTCCGGCCCCATAGATTAATAGTCGACCTCCAGCGATAGTCGGTCGCAGTGCTTCATGACGGCCGAACCCCGTCACTGCAGCCCTGTGACGCTTTGCTGGTTGTTGTCGTGGCTGTGGAGTGCAGCAGCTCATCTCTCTTCGTCTTCTTCTTCTTCTTCCTCTTCTCCTTCGTCGCGTTCGAGGTCTTTGGACGCGGGCGACGAAACTCAGGCGGAGATTCTGGCCCAGGAATGGTTCGAGGCCAACTCGGACGCGAACGTGACGTACCTGGCTGTGGGGGTGAACTCGGCGCTCTCGAACATCACCGGCAGCGACGTTATTTGTGGCGAGGGCGTGCCGTCGCTGCAGCGGCGGACGCCCGATGAGCTGCCCAACAACGGCTGCCCTGCCATCTTCACGGTTCTGAATGGGTCCTGCACGTGTCTACCGGACTACAGTAGCTCGGATACCTGGGAGTTCTTTGTGACGACAAGAACCTCTAAGGATGAATACCCGCTCTCAATGAACGCGTCGGATGTGCTGCCGATCGACACGATTCGAACGCTCTTGGTGCCATCGACCGTCGTATCGATGTAAGTGAAGCTTGGCCTGGTTGAAGGGTTTTAACACTTAGCTAACTCTTAGGCTTTTGACACCCTAGATCGATTACAGGCGTTGGAGACGAGCCTCAGACCATCTCGTTCGTGCCGCAAGAATTCGACTTGCCAGGGTCCGACATTCCGATCGCTGTGAATGAAGCTGATACTAGCGACGCCACCTCCATTACTGCCGTGTGAGTGTCGTCTACTACAAATATGTATTTTGTTGGATATGTTTGGGCCTCAACCTAATCTTTTGCTGCTACGTAGGCGCCTTGAAAACATTGACATGTCCTCGGTGGTGCTGAACGTCGGCTATTTCTTCCCCGCAACTACTCTTAACCTGTAAGACGTAAGGTTACGTTCGTGCAGCGTTGGGGCTTCGTGGGCTTATGTTCATTATCATGTTGTGTGGATTGTGATGCTGCAGGACGATGCGGAACTGCGGGTTGGAAAAGTTTGGCTACGACTTCTTCCAAGGGCTCAACTCTATCGAATATCTGTAAGTACGTCAGGTTCGAAACTACATGTAGAGCTTGGAATGAAGGCTAATGTGTGTGTGTGTTTGTTTGTTTGTTTGAATGTCTCAAACGAGCAGCGATCTGTCGGAAAACAAACTTGCTACGGCATATGCCGGCAACACCATCGGCAAAACTTGTACTACTCAATTTTGCGCTGTCCAAATCTTGTAGGCTCTGTATTGCTGTCGTCTTCCGCTCGACTTTTTTGCCACTAACACTACGCTGTGGCTATTGAGCAGAAACCTAACCGGAAACGTGCTGACAAGCTTCCCTTCAGTTGTCTTCAACCTCGATGGCCTCAGCGAATTGTAAGATACTGACAGAAAAGTCTTCTGGGGACAAATGTTTGGGTATTCGGTTGCTGACCTTTGTGCGTCTTCGGATCAACAGATACATTCGCAACAACAATATTACGGGCTTTAACGTCAGCGCTTCGGTCTTCGCTTCTATCTCTTCTCTGCGGGCATACGAGTCGGATCAACCAGACGAGTCCGCTACATGCACTGGTGGCACGTGGCAAACCGCACATAATGTCACGTTTTGTGTCCTTGACGCCTCCACAGCAACAAAAGGTACGCTCGCTCAATCTACGTTGTCTATAGTGCTGCACTAATGTTGATTTCATTCTATCTCGGCTAGATTCATCAAGCAGAACCAGTTATCTAGTCTACATTGCGATTTTAGCTGGAGTCATCGTGGTGGTGCTCTTGATCATTTTCGTGTGGATGAAATGGGGTCCTCGATCAGACATGGAGCGTCTGTCCTCCTCCTCAAAGAACGATAGTACCAGAGCGTCTCACATGGATGAAACGAGGCGGGAAGTAAATCGCGCTCTCCTCGAGGACCCAGTGATTGTGACCAACCGTATCGAGTACAAGCAGCTGAGACTTCGAAAGTGTATCAGCAAGGGAGGTTTCGGATTGGTCTTCACGGGGGAATACAGGGGTCGCCGTGTCGCCATCAAGAAGATTCGCCCAGATCGCAGCGGAGACGTATCAGAGATTGAGGTGTTTCTGAAGGAGATCATCATGATGGCGGTGCTTTATCATCCGCGGATTGTCGAGTTTATCGGTGTGGCCTGGGATAACTTGCGCCACCTGGCAGCGGTAACTGAGTTCATGGATAATGGCGATCTTCGAGAAGTACTGTACACTTTCAAGGAACGGGGCTCACCGTTGTCGTGGCAAACGCACAAAGCTTCGATTGCGTTGCATATTGCTGAGGCGCTAACTTACTTGCACTCGCAGCATCCTAAAGTAATTCATCGCGATCTCAAGTCGAAAAATGTGCTGCTGAACATGTATTACGAGGCCAAGTTAAGCGACTTTGGTATCTCACGCACGCGGTACGACATGGAGACCCACATGACGGCAGGAGTGGGCACTTCATTTTGGATTGCACCTGAAATTCTTCTGGGTCGCGACTACGATGAGCGCGCAGACATTTATTCGTTCGGCGTCGTCCTCTCGGAGATCGACACGGACGACTATCCGTACTGGAATGACAACAACCCTCACGCAGCTCGCGGCAAAATGCAAGAAGCAGAAATCTTGAGCCAAGTCGCCCTCGGCCACATGCGGCCGGAGTTTTCGATTGATTGCCCCGAGGAAATATTAGCATTGGCCGATGCTTGCTTGCAGAAAAACCCACGGAATCGCCCTACTGCGGCGGAGATTGTGGCGATTATCCAGAACTTGATTCATCCTTCACGCCGCAGATCATCGTCGCAGGTGTCCGACGACTCGGGATCTATTTGGTCGGTGGAAAGCCCGAGCAATATCATCCTGTAATGGATCGACGAGGAGGTTTGTGAGTCTACGAGCGTATAACGAAGAATTGTCGCTCATCAAGCAATTTTTGTGTAGCACAGTGTTGTGTACATGTAGAGTCTTGTCCATCCGCTTATTAATGGAGACCCAGGGCAGCACAAGTAGCAGCATTTTTTTGCACAGCAATAGAGGAAACGCTCGTTCTCGTCTTCCAATCCGTGTCGTCTCAAGCGCGAAACCCTTTTTGGGAACGAATTCTAGGCCCATCGAAACTGCTTGTCGGCCGCTCTCGAAATACTAAGTACTAACGTTCATGTTGAACGACAAAAGAGAACGTTATGGATAGGCTGCGAGTGGGTGTAGCGTGTTGCAACGGTAGCTACGTTTTGAGAGGACTTGTAGACTCCTGTGGTCTACGGTGGATATGGCGCTTAGCTTTGCACCATGCGCTCAACAACCATTTTAACCACTGCACTGGGACCCCGCAGATTCTGATTTTAAGCCCTCGCGCTGTGCATCTTGTCTCAATTGCATCTACGTACGCTCTCAGATGTCAACCGTTCTCAGACAAGAGCATTCCGGTTCTCCAGTGTCCTCTATTGTTAGAAAGCGAAGTTCTAAAGTATTGTCAACTGCAGGGAACAAAGTGCGAGAGAGAGCGAGAGAGAGAGAGAGCGATGTGGCTTGAGAGCGCCACATCTCGTGGCGTTACTAGGATGGCATTAGCCGCTGATACAGGGCTATACTGCATGCCAAATTATTAAAAACCCGGTGAATAGTTCTCACCGTTTCAGGATAATTAATAGTGCAGCGCATTTGCTGTAGGACGCAACGGCCACAATCCAGCACTCACACCTGATCCCACGAAGAGGCCATTTCTAGTCCCGACAAGACTTCTGCACAAGAACAACGGCAAATAACGGACGTAAACGACCAGGAGCAGGTAGTTGAGCTCCTTCTCAGGCTATTCTTACTGGTGCATGGCACTGTTAGCAGTTTCTGCTAACACTGTTCGAAGTCTGCACTAGCTTTTGAGTCGCTGGAGCCTGCGACATTCGACATTTTGCAGTGAACTTGGACATTTACCCGTCTCCCGAGTCTTCAATCTGTCTTCCAACTCCCACCGCCGTTATGAATCAGCAGTCCCAGAGCCGAAATTCAACACAAGTGAGCCCTCTTAGCAATTCCTCGAGAAAGCAGCAGCTCGTTGATCCCTTCGTGGTCTTCCCAGCGCAAACTTCGGCCGATGCTTTCGCTTTCGAGCCGACGGTGGTCGCCATAGCCAGTGCGCGGACATTCGAGCGCCTCAGCCAAAATTCGGCACAAGGTCAAGACCCGCTCGATCTTCTGATGGCCGAGTCTCCGATCGGCGGCTCTCGGAATCGCGTCTTACCGACTTCGGTCGCGTTAATGATGGTCAGAGAAAATTGCCAACAGAGTCCGTCTATTCTGGAGCGGTACGCTCAGACCATTCCGCTGTCTGCCTCCTGCCAAAGTGTCCAAAAGCGCTGTCTGTTCCCAGACTGCACCAAGATGTCGGTGAGCAAAGGGTTATGTCGTGGTCACGGAGGCGGCCGTCGATGCCATTTCGCTGGTGGTTGTATGAAAAGCGCTCAAAGTCGCAGCATGTTCTGCTGGGCACACGGTGGCGGCCAGCGTTGTGATGTGGACAGCTGCATGCGGTCACGTAAGTCGAAACACTTTTGCGTTGCCCACATGCATCTCGAGACGGAGGACACCAGGAACGACCAGCTACTTGCTGGTAAAAATACTCGAGAACCTCGCACACGCCGCAGTCGCTACGTCCCAGTGCCCGCGCGAACTCATCGCCTGCCCTCGCGCCGATTACTTCCCAGCTTAGGCCAAGCGTTGAGTGCTGCGTCACTTTCGCTTCCGAGCTTCCCCATTCTTCCCCAAGTCCGAGCTCGCTGCGTTGATGAATGAACCGAGGCTGGTTATCAGTTGAGTAGCGCTCAACAAACACCAACAACATATCCCAGGATAGTACTACTAGACAGCAAATGGGACCGAGAGCCCAACGTTCAAACTAAACAAAACGTGGAGCAGCATTAGAGACACTCCACACGAATACGGATTATATCTTAGTCACTATTTCCCGGCCAGGGCCGGTACTCACCCTTATATCGCGAGGCGAGGGGGGCTGGAGGCGAGGGCGTCGTCGTCGTGGATGGCCACACAGATTCGGACGAATACTGCGTTGGCACCGTGCGAAGCAGCGCTTCATTTAGGCTGGGCAGCTGCAGCGAAGGCGGCGGGATACCAGACACCTCTCCGGCGTACTGGTGGTGCTGAGTGCACGTTTGCTCGCGGACGACGTACTCACCCGAAGGCATCCGCACGTTCTCTTTGTTGTGGGCGGTCGATAAGCCACTGTCACAGGAGACAGTGGACTGGCGACCGACGCTGTCGTCCGAGTCCGCACTGGCGTATGAGCTGGAGGACTTGGACGCAGCCTTAGCAGACACCGGCTTGAGCGCACAGTCCGAGTCCGGCATGGGGACGGTGAGCTCCATGTCCACGTGATCCACGCAGAACCGTTTGGTCTTGCGACTGCGTCGGCAGTTCGGCGCTTCACAGCGTTTGCCTCCTCCATGGGCCCAGCAGAAGGGACTGCGACTCTGCGCGCACTTGGTGCAGCCTTGGTGTTGACACCGCCGGCCGCCTCCATGTCCACGACAGCGTCCTTTACTGACTGCGATCTTCTTGCAGCCTTCGAATGAGCACTGCTTGGCGCCGCAGCCCGTGAGTAGAGCGCGCGCCAATGAAGGCGCGATCTCATCTTTCCCCACAGTCGTCAAGGCGGAGGCCGTCAGCGCCTCGGGCGTCGACCCGCGCGATCTCTTCTTCCCGCTAGCCACACTCTCCGTCTCCGCTCTGGGCGGCGAGCGGAGTCGAATCTGATGCGCCCCGGGGGGCAACGGTGACGGAGCCGGAGCCGGTGGCGGCGGCGTCCTCAGCC
>JAHQIV010001679.1:0-10174 GCA_030463285.1 Phytophthora europaea
CCGTGGCGCCGCTCGCGCCGCCCACGAAGTAGCTCAGCGCCGAGACTGCAGTCGGCGGTAGCGCCAGCAGCAGGAAGGACAGGACCTTGCGGGACAGCACCATCGCGTCGTCGATTGATCCGTGGCGGGCTGATGCCATGATGCCCGGCACAGATTGAGTGATGTACATGAAATATGTAGCCATCTTCAAGTTATGATGTGGCACACACCATTTGCACCGCATGTAGCCATCTTCACATTGTGATGTGGCACACACCATTTGCACCGCAAAAACCACCACCAAACTAAGCCATGGAGGCACAGGCGCGCGCGCTGGAGGAAGAGGTGCGGCAGCTATGCGAGCTGGAGCAGACCAAGCAGACGGCGCTGCTCAAGCAGCGTCTGTACAGCCGCGTGGGCCAGTTCCTCATGGGCAGCCTGGACATGCGCCACTGGTGGTGCGGCTACTCGCCGCTCATGGTCTTCATGATGCGCGTGCTGGAGCTCTACCCGACGTCTGAGAGCGTCTGCGTCTTCTACAAGCGCATGGAGCAGCAGCTGGGCGTCTGCACGAAATGGTAGGCGGCGTACTGTACGAATATTGTAATTATTCTATTGGCTGTAGGCTTACAACTCGACGTGGTGTTTTGCAGCGTGGACATCTACCACGCGTCGATGCCGAGCGTTCACGTGGAGCTCGAGTTCGAGTTCACGCCCGAGTCCATCCAGGCGTTCTTCGTCAAGCTGCAAGGACTGGACGCGGATCGGATCCAGCGCCAGTTGACGGACACATCCATGGGGATGGCCAGCGCCCAGCAGCAGACAGCGCAGGCGGTAGCTCTCACGCTCTACGAAGTGCTCAGTCAACGACGACTGCTCTCAGACTTCCGCATTGTGCGAGTGCTTTCGAAGGTGTGTTGCGGGTGCATCGGTGGGTGGTGTGAATTGTGACGCTAAAGTTTGTTTTTGTGTGTGTTTAGTGGACTTCGTCTCCGTTCTCGGAAGTGGAAAACAATCCAAATCTGGAGAACCTCCGTGGATGTGCTGGGCTGTACCAGCTGCTGGTGTCACCAGACCCTGGTGTGCGGTGCGAATCTCTGAGTACAATTACTGGAGTCTTCATATCTGTTGACTTTGTTTGTCCATGGCACATTTTCGACCTGTGTGATGATTTGTCGTGTAGTGAATGGGCCAAAAGAATGGTGCAGCACTTTGGCAAAATACAGCTAACTGGGGATAACGGCGAAGACCAGTATCTCCGCGATGTGATGGAAGAATGGGTCTACATATTGGAAGGTGAAGCATTCAACAGATCGGTGCTATCGCTGGAGTTGAAATCGACAGAGGATCTTCAGAATGTGAGTAACTTTTAACAATATGTTGGCGACTCACTTGTGTAACCGTGTGACTTACCGACACACACGCCCATAATATGTCCCCATCCATGTAGTTCTTGGAGCCGACAAATTGCGTCAAGACTCCGACAAAAAAAATATTATGGTCTGCGCTTGACCATGTGATGCAGGTAAGCCAGAATGCATAGCATAATAGCGGTACGAGAAAACTAGCAGATTAAGTTGATCTTTTGCTCCCCGCTGCGTAGCAAATGGATGTGAACAGTCTGGAAACCGTGCTGGACTCGTTCGATACGATCCCGGATCTAGTGTTAAACTATCTCCAGGACCCAGACCCCTCGGACGAACAGGCAATTATGTTGGTGGTACGTGGTAGATATATTTTGTATTGCTACAAACGCTCTGTTGTCACCGTGTTCACATATATGTCTTGGTCAATACAGGTTACCAAGTGTTTCGCAGTTCTTCTGCGATGTCTTGGGCATCGATTCTGGAATCACCACGTAAGCTCTCCGGATGTAGTCCTGAATTTGGTCATGGAGCATTGCTGTCGCCCGTCGTGGCGCGTTTTTGTTACGAAACAGTTTATTGAGCTATTGCCACCTTTGCTTGTGGCAATGCGACCACCTCAAGCCTCTAGCCAAGCGGTAAGTAGTACACTAGACCACCATGTGCGCGGTTGCTAATACCGCTCTCATACCTCGTTTGCAGTCAAATCAGGACAAGCTTGACTTTTATCTGAAGACGCGGCGTGAACTCTTACAATTTTTAATCATCGAGGGTTTCCACCCAAAGCATTACGACTCAATCGCTATAGTGGCATCGTCAAGGGCAGCATTTGCCATTCTAAATGATTGCTATGAGCATCGCATTCCTGGTTCTGTGAAAAGTGCTGGTGGAACTGGTGCGGGTCGAGACGAAGGAGCACTTTCAGAATCAATTTCTATCGACTATTCTGTTTCGGAAAGTGCCTTCTGGTGGCCGTGCGGTTCCGGACTTGGGGGAGATACGAATCTGGAACAGTTGTGGATGGATCACTTGTTTGAAATAGTCGTCAGGCCCAACAACATTGAGTCGCTTGTTGACGAAGCAGCAGAAACTACAGCCCTGATTCTGAGCAAGCACTTGCAGCTCGCGCGTCATGCCGTGTATACGAGCATTGCAGCTAATAAAGGCGATGACACTGGATCGCTTGATGCCGTCACCAAGGGTAAACCAATCATCACTGATTTATTGAGGAAACTATGCTCGTGGGGCACAGTTACAACAATACCACTTCAAGTTCATGGAGCACTCTTCGAGTCGATTGGAGGGATTTCCGAGCTGCTAAATGGAGTTGCTTCTCAACCCAGCCCGAGTGAACATCTTCAGCACTTTGCGGATACTTTGCGACAATACGAGGCACAGACCCAACAATATCTCCGACGAATGTGCGACGAAGTGTTGCTCAAGGGCTTAGCTAACCCATTCGGTTTTCCGGTGGTGTCCCAGCACATTAGTGCTTGTTACCTGAGCCCGACCAGCAGCGTGGACCAGCAGGTGAAAAGGTTTGTTCGTATGTGTTCTCCAACGGTACAGTGCCGAATATCGTGTCTAATTGCTTATTATTATTTGGTGATGCTACTACGTAGATTAATCGGCCAATACGTTGCTGACAAGAAGAGACCGACACAAGTGCCTTCTCCGCTAGAGGCTCTCCTCATTTCTGTTCACCGGAATGCTGAGGCATTTTTGCGCGGCCAGCTTTCGATGCTTCAGTCGATGCGCCTCTACGGATTTTCAGAGGCTGTTTGTTTGCCTGCCGTCAAGAAGCTTATCTTAGTGTGGTCTCGCGTCTTTGATATGCTGGGCGGTGATCTAGAGAGAGCTTTTCAAAAAGCGTCGAATGCCAAAGCAATGGCCACTTCGTCGTACCAGGTCACGGACACTGGTATCGCAGCGGCACATCTGCTTAAGCTTCCCAGCCTGATTAACGATTTTTTGATCGCTCTATTGACCAGCTTGTTTGACCCGAAAACGAAAATCACTGTGGAAATCACTGAGGCGACTCGAGTGCAGTGCCTCGATTTTGGAATTTCATTCTGGAAATTCTGGGTGACGGTGTTGAAAGACCCAATTGTGTCAAGTAAGCGCGTGGTAGCGCTCATTGCACCACTGGTCGAGTGCATTGCAAGAGGCGCAGTGTCCGAAAAGAAACGAGCTGCTGAACTGTTAATGACAGTTTTGGGGTGTCTTCTGCAAGGAAATACTCGGCTTGATGAACCCACCCTTACCCTAATCGACAGCATAAAGGCAGAGGCAGCATCAATCGAGTCTAAGCAGTCTACTGACTTTGGACGCATGACCAAGAAGTTCCGTCAGCTGGACCAAACCTCACATTTCTTCACAAAGCGCTCAACAGAGTCGAGTGGAATGCAAAAATTTGTGGACTTGACCTCTCGGTCGAAGTCTAAGCTGCCTCCAAGGGCTAAGTCTTCTGCTACGACTATGTTGAGTTCTAGTACTCGACCAATGAGTGGAAAGTCGGCTGCTAGAGCTCAAAGCCGTGCGTTGGTAGATCTTACTGGTATTGAAGAAGTGTCGAATGAAGCGGCAGCTCGAAAGCAGCACAGCTTTTACTCCGAAGAAGAGTATCGTGTACCGTCAAAGAGGGAGCCGTCTCCCAAAGGGCAAACACAAAAGTCGAAGACTCCATTTGATATGTCGCAAGTCATTAAGGGGATTTCACACTCTCATCCAGGTTCAAACAAGGCGATTCGAGTAGAGCGGCAACAGGGGTCTGAGAGAACGGTGAATCAATCGAAGGAGGAAGAGGAGGAGGAGGAAGATACCGATTTACGTTTTGCTGCACTCTTTCATCGGATCAAGACCACGCGAAAGCCAATTGCAGTTTGCTCGCTGCTACCCTTTTACCGGGAGTTGCTGCAAGTTTGTATGCCCGTACTTTTGTCTGGCGAGTTTCAAAACGAGAGATCCGATAAAGAGTTAGAAGCACCTGCGTTGAGCTTCAAGAAAAACGCAGACTATGTTCGTGCCTTCCTACCACTGATGCTGGAGGAATGCAATAACGAAGTTCAAGAGGGGCTTCGAAAGCGTTCTTACGGCAACAGGGGGCATCTTCTGCGTTACGAATCGGAAAAACCTCGAGAAGGCATGCGGTGCATTAGTTTTAGCATTGTTCAAAAAGATGAGAGTCTTCTAGCGAGCTCTCAGTCGAAATTTGGAGGTAAAGGACGGCCAGGCCGAAGCTTCAACGAGAAGCTGTTCCGAAATGGTGATGTGGTGCTCCTCCAGATTTCTGTTGCAAGCCAGAACCAGAGTGGCTTCCTGGGAAAGCGTGAATTTCTTGGAGTCATTTTGATCAGTGAGACTGAAAAGGGGCGCAGGCAAACATCATCCACAAAAAAGAGTAGCAAGAATGAAGAAGAAGATTCCGTAAAAGTACTCTTCCTCAATGATGGCGAGCTGGACAACGCTACTGCAAGTGTACGCTCATTCTCAACTGAAGTGTTGGCAGCGAGTGCAATCGCCGACTCGGAGTGGAAGGTGAACCCACTCTGTAATTTGGTCACGTCGGCGCGCGAGTATATTGCGCTCCGTTCAGTCGACATGCTCCCTGAGCACCTGAGAACGGCTATTCTGACTCCAGAAGCATACAAGTCTACACAATCAGAGCTTATTACGATCACATCCGTTTTGGATGAGCTGCGAGCAGACAAATCAAGCGAAAGTAATGCAAAAGTTGTGAAACTCCTAAAGCGCTTGGACAAGATGGACGTGATGCTGACAGACTTGAGAGTAAGACTTTATATTTGCTCTATCTTACTCGTCCGTTGTCGTGTACTAACTCATCGTTCAGTCTACCAGCATAGGCAAAGCTGTGAACAAGTTGCGCAAGCACGATGATACAGAAATCAAGGCCCTGTCAGCGAAACTAAAAGGCAAATGGACGAGCCTCATGGACAAGAAAGACACGTTGGAGCGTGCTCCTCGATTTTTATCGCCCGAACTATGGGAGGCAATCAAGCCCCAGTACAACTCATCTCAGTTGCAGTCCATCCACAGTGTGCTAAATAACTACAGTATGGGTGTGTCCCTGCTTCAAGGGCCCCCAGGAACGGGCAAGACAAAGACTATCATGGGTCTTCTCAGCGGACTGCTATCCCTGCGACTCCCAGCTACTGCAGTGATGCCGATGATAAGCCCGAAACCCAGTCCAAATGGTCAGAACGGGGCTAAAGGAGAATTTAGCAACTTCGAGGCTGTGCGATCTCGTGGATTGACAGCTGGACAAGGCAGTGGCCGTACAGCGTCTGATGCCGCACCGACTTTCTCCTTGAGTGGTGTTACTTCTGCTCTTGGAAGTATCCTTCGTCGCTCATCTGACACATCGTCGGCCGGGCCAAGTCGAACAAGCATCCAAGCCCTGAAGAATGTTGCTTCTTCGCGCAGTAGGCTGGAAAACAAGCTGTCATCTCGTACGTCGCATCAATCAGGGTCTAGCTTGGTGGTAAAGCGCCGTGTTATCTCAAGCGCAGCATCAGAGCGGTCGGCAAGTCGAACTAACAACATATTGCTTTGCGCACCGTCTAATGGAGCTGTAAATGAGCTCGTGCTGCGAATTGTTACGGACGGCCTGATGGATAGCTCTGGAAACATCACGAAAGTCCGAGCGCCGAGTGTGCACCCGGAGGCAATGTCAGAGGAATGGATCTCAATTGTGCGTCTCGGATATGCAGGTGAGGATGCATCCGAGACGGTAAACTCTGTGTGTTTACCGCACATTATCCGGCGCGAGATGGCGATCCACCCTAAAGCGATGCAATTGCATTCGCTCCAAGACACACAACGTCAACTGCGTGGCTCTATCCGCGACTTTCATAACAAGGAGGAGGATGCGAATGGACCTAAAAAGGACCGAAAGGCGCTAGCCAAGATGCACCAACAGCTAACGGAATGCTCGGGTAAAATCCGGCGCTTGCGAGATGAAGTGACAGCAATTCGAGCGAAAATGACCGAAACCATTTTGTCCAAGGCAAGTATCATTGCCTGCACGTTGTCAAAGGCCGGCAGTGGCGATTTCTCGGAATTAAAGCATGGATTTGATGCCCTCATTATTGACGAAGCAGCACAAGCAGTGGAGCTAAGTACCTTGGTCCCTATTCGAGAGCGAGTGGCTCGAGTTGTGCTCGTCGGGGATCCGAAACAGCTACCTGCAACAGTGAAAAGTGTCGTAGCGGCGAAAGCGCGGTACGATCGATCTCTCTTTGAACGGATAGCAGAAAGTGGGGTCGCTCCATCGATGCTTCGAGTGCAATACCGAATGCATCCTTTTCTGCGTGATTTCCCGTCAAAGAGGTTTTACGGAGGCATGCTGACCGATGGCCCGAGCGTGATGGAGCGTGTTCAGAAGGTTTGTCCCGGTGTATATGCACACACAAGTTTTCAACCTTTCCTGCTGTATGATGTTGACAACTCAAGAGAGGAGGATATGAACGGGTCAAAGTACAACCGCACGGAGGCTGCCTTTTGCATCAGCCTATGCCAAAATATGTTCGAAACCTGTGCAGATGTACGCAAGAACAAGTGGAGTGTCGGATTTGTGTCTCCCTACAAAGAGCAAGTGCGCGTGCTTCGACAAGAGATTACGAAGTCAGCGATACCAACAACTGTGTCGATTGAGGTGAACACGGTGGATGGTTTTCAAGGTCGAGAAAAGGATGTAATTGTGTTTTCATGCGTCCGATCGTCTCAACGCGGCGGCATTGGTTTCCTGCGTGACGTCCGACGTCTAAACGTGGCAATCACGCGCGCTCGGTTCTGCCTGTATGTGGTTGGCAACGTGAATACGTTAGTGCGCGACGAAACCTGGGCTGCCCTTGTTAGGAGTGCCCGCGATCGCAAGCTGATTATTCGCACAAAGGGTGAGGCATTTCCTACAGTCGCCAAAAGGCTGGAAAGCGAAAGACATCGCGACCTAGCTGAATACTACAAGTCGATGCACGAAAAAGCGGCTCAAAAGTTGGCCCCCTCTGCGAAGCCTGCGAAGAATACCACGACTAAACCTGCTAAGGTTGGCAACCCAGACCTGAAGTCTGAGGAAGGAATGCGCGACACAAATACCAACGGGGGCGAGAAGAGTAGCGGTGACGCGCGCAATACGCCCCAAGACAAAACACACGAAGCAAACGATCAAAAACTCACTGATACTGCTAAGGAATCCGTCAAAGCAGAGTCTCGACCGCTGGAAGCTCTCACAGTGGAGAAGCAGCCTGCTGACAGCCTCAAAAGGCCAGCAGCAGAGGAGACTTCAGAAGACACATCAAGCCTCAAGAAACCCCGTCTATCGGTGAAAACTTCACTCTCTGCAGCCGACTTGCAAGGTCAATACGAGATCCGAAGCTTTCGAGACCAACGTAGTTCATCGACATCAGCCACAGCGTCTTCGCGCTCTGCAGCGGACTTGCGAGGTAAATATGAGATTCGAAGTTTTCAAGACCGAAGTAGCTCATCGAGGACGGATTCTCGACAGCGTGATGACTATCGTTCGCGTGAGCGTTCACGTGAGAGCCCTTCAGATCATCCTAGAAGCGAGCATTCTGGCTCTTCAACAAGGGAAGCCCGGCGTGACGAGTCCAGCAGATCTCGCGACTACAGAAGTTCAGCTGATAGAGACCGGAGTGATCGAAGAAATGTCGACGCATATCGTCAGGGTGGTCGATACCGCGGCGATGATCGGCGTGACCGTGAAAGTCGGAGCCGGTACGAGTCTGCGGAACCAAGGAGCATGTCTCGATCTGCGTCCGCTTCTCTTACCAACAAACTGCCACAGTCAATTTCGGAAAAGGAGTTCTGTCAGGCGAATGAGCCCCCTCCCCCCTCAAAGGCTGATCGCATCCGTTCAATTACTCCACGCATGGGAGGGAAACGACCTTATTCGGGGTCCAGCTACCCTCCACCAGTACACTCCGACTGCCATCGCAACCGTGATCAACCATCGTCTCGGCTTGACAATCGCCTTTCGTCAGGCAAGAGCAGCCACCGCACAGTCACGAATGAAAGCACTACCAACCGAGCCCGCAGCAGCAATGCGACGACTCCGCGGAGAGCTAATGTGCTGGGCAACATCCTAGGCAGCGCCTCAAAGCTGGCGAACGCGACCTCACGCGTGAACGACAAGTCCAACCCTCGTACCTCCGAGTTCTCCTAGGACTAAACTGACCATTACCAAGTGTGCATTACTCCCAAGGTCTTGTGGAAAAATTGCCTTGTGTTGATGCCTTATAGGACCAGGCGCATCAAGGCAGCACCCACAGCCATTATGGTACCGGCAAAACCAACGGCGTACTGCAGCATCCGTTTCTCAACCTTCTCCATCGACAGCCGCAGCTCGTTCAGGGTCTCGTCTTCCGCTTGCTTCTGCAGCAAAAACTTTTTCTCGAGCTCGGCGATCTCCATGCGGATCTTGTCGAAGTCGATTTTCTCCAGCATGCGGATGTCCTGCTTGAGCGTGTTGAAGTCGCGCTCCAGCAGCTCCCGCGAGTGGCGCTGTGCAATGTCTACAGATACCGCAACACCCACGCGTCACCAGTGTTTACCACCCAGCGCAAGCACTTGTCAAAGCAGCAACGCACCGAACTTTAGAGTCGAGTTGAAGACTCGCTCGGACAGCTCCGCCTTTAGCTCAACATGCTCGGACTTGGTTGCCAGCTACCGGTAGACACAAGAGATACTTAAGTACTCGATTAGGCAGCAAGACAGACGCAGTATACGCTCCGCAGCGACGTACGATGCGTGACTGGGCTACCAATGAGTCGGCCATTGCGTCCTTCATCACTTGCAAAATGGCCTCCGACTGATCAACGGTGAAGCCTGCATTGCACTCAAGAGAGACATCAGCACCGGAGTCAAGTGACGCAGCACACAAAGCTGCTCCAACCATTCTCCTGCAGACTCTTCACCACTTTGTGAGTGTCGAAGTGCAGCGGCACGTCGCTGCTGGAAGTGGAGAACCAGCGGCGGCCAGTGGCGAGCTGCATCGTGGCAAGCGTCGAGCGCAAGATCGGCGAATCCTTGCCGCTGCTGCTGGTAGCGTCGGGACAGGAAGATGTTGTGCCAGACGTTGCATAGCATGGTGGTTGCGCCTGCGCGGCGCTGGTGAGGGCTTGGAAGTGCGGCGCAACCAGTGCGAGCGTCCGCACGCGCGGAGCAGCAGCAGTAAGCCCGGCTCGGGCGAGCATATTGCGTTCTGGTCTGAGTACTGTGGTGTTTTTGACTCTCGGTGGGTTTGCGAAAACAACGATGGGGACCATAAGAATGTTTGTACATTGTATTGTGGTCCACGAGGACATTGAAGCGATCGCTTGCATTGGCAACACGTTGACTCGAGCGGATAGTAGTCTTTCATTTTGGTCATTGATTGTCTGTCACTCATAAGGTATTGTCTGTCCCTGGTTAAGCGGAGCCGCTGCCTCGGCCGCGCTGGTGGAAGTCGCGACAGCCGATGCAGCAGGTCAGGCTGCAGGCTTGGCGTGCCCTCGCGTCTTGCCCGAGCTGGAACGACCAGCCTACTCAGCCCCCGCCCGCTGGAATGGCTTAATGGTATCCAGACACCTCCTGGAAGTGGCCGCCGGGGTTGAACTTGAGCAGGAAGTTGGGCGCCTCCTTCTCCAGCTTGGTCGGCTCCACGTCCAGCTCCCGGAGGCCGGGCAGGTCCGACGTCTTGACCTCGTTGAGGCTGAGACGCGTGGCCCAGTCGCGCGTGAACTTGGGGTCGGGGAACTGCTCGCAGAAGTAGCCGATGGCCTGGGCCACGGGCAGCGGCAGGTTGACCAGGCTCG
>JAHQIV010001680.1:0-10497 GCA_030463285.1 Phytophthora europaea
TTCTCTGCTTTTCCATGACATGTTTGACTACATTCATGTTGATGAGAAGCTCTTTTATTTGACAGAAGTTAGACGTCGCTACTACCTTCTCCCAGGGGAAGAGGCCCCGCACCGCCAGGTGCGCTCGAAGCGCCACGTTACCAAGGTCATGATGCTGGCGGCAGTTGCACGCCCTCGATTAAACACTTCGACAGGAGCAGAGTTTAGCGGCAAGTTGGGCATTTGGCCCTTCGTCATCCGCGAGCCTGCTGTGCGGTCCAGTGTGCGGCGGCCTGCGGGCACCATAGAGACGAAGGAGGGCCGTGTCAACAAGGAGACTTACCGGACAATGCTGATGGAAAAGCTGCTACCAGCGATTCGCACGCAGTGGCCGTGGACCAGCGCGTCGTGGTGCAACAGGATAACGTTCCAGCGCACATCAGCCCCAAAGACCCACAGTTTACGGCCTCGGCCCTACAGCAAGGCCTAAACGTGCAACTACGCTGCCAGCCGCCGAATTCTCCTGATCTCAACTGCCTGGATCTGTCCCTGTTCACCGCGATCCAAGCGCGCCAGCGCTTGCGCGCTCCCCGGACCCTCGACGAGCTTATCGGAGCTATTACGGATGCGTACTGGGAGCTTCCTTCGGCGACGATAAACAAGGCATTTTTGAGCCTGCAAGGCTCGATGGACTCGTGCATCAAAGATCTCGGCGGCAACGCGTTCAAGCCGCTCCACATAGGCAAAGACAAGCTCGCGAGGGAGGGACGACTTTCGGTGAGCCTGCACTGCTCGCCAGAAACAGCTGCTATTCTGTCGCAGCAGCACATCGTTCGTACGGTGGGGTATAGTGAGACCTAGTGTAATGTGGTGCATCAACTTTGAGACTGACTGAAGAGTCGAATGTGTCATCAATTTTGAGACGGAGTAGTACTGCTTAGCCGTATCACGGCCATCTTCGCGGCGTTCACTTACAAATTCTGCAGGCAGGGCCGGATTGATCGGCTCAGGGTTTACGCTGTCTGCGGGGAGTGATCCAGCTTCGCGGATAACTGATGACACAGGTACAGGCCGGCTACAGGCCACACACATGACGGGCTTCGCGCCCACAGCTGTTGAATCCCCATCCGTCGGCTGCGAGAGCATGAGCTCACCACGAATGTCGCGCAGTGCCACCTCAAAGCGAATCTTCAGTTGCTCCATCAACTCTCTCCTGAGTCGAGCCAACTCTTCCGTTGTAAACTCACGAGCGTCCTCACGACGATCGTTCACCTTCTGCGCAAAGTTGTCCAGCAGCAACCGATAGTTAACGTTGGCGTTAGCGGCACCACCAATATCAGGCCCGTGTGGTCCACCCTTGTCGCCGTTGATAATCGCGGATACCTTCTTGGTGACTTCCTGATGAAATTGTCGTAAAACTGCTTCTGCCCTTCAGCTGAGTTATAAAGTCTGGTGTCAAGCTCGCGTCCCATCATTTATCGCCGACATGGACCCGCCTGCAGCCTCGCCAGGGCCCTCGGGCAAGCCAGCACCAGGAGACGCCAGAAGCAGCCATGATGACACGTGCGTGTCCGTGAAGAGAGGACACAGCGTTGTCGATCCGCGTATCCGACCAAGCCCACCGGCTTCCCTGCATGAGCTTCTTTCCGACTCACCCGATAGCAGCGACAACGAAGGCTCTCAGGCGCCCGTCTTGCAGAGAGTTCCCACCGCCCAGAGCACCTCCGGCTCGCAGGGAGCTCTCGTGGCTCAGAGCACCTCCGTATCACCGGGAGTTCTCGTCGTTCAGAGCACCTCCGTCTCGCAGAGGGTTCCCGCGACCTCTGTCTCGCAGGGCAGACCCATCACTGAAAGACTCTCCGTCGCCCAGGAGCCCCCCTCTCCCTCTTCTACCGACGTAGCTTTTAGCTGCGAGACGGTTAACTTGAGAGACGTCAAAGTGGTTGCTGGTATTGTGGAGATTGGCGGCCGACTGGGCTCGTCGTATTCATTTAAGGAACTGCGAGCGATGTGCACCCGACTTGGCGTGAGCCACTACAAAAACCGAAAAAAGGCAGAGATGCTTGAGTTGATCGAGCAGAAGAAAATGAACGACAGTGCTTACAAGGATCTCGCGAACCCAGAATACAAGTCTGTCTAAGTCTTTGCCATCGAACGTCGGAACCGACATCTTGACGGGCTTCGTGGTTGGACGCGCAGCGAAAGAGGCCGTGTTCGTGGCGGACGCTTGTGCCGCACTCTGTGCCTCAGCTCGCATCGTCGCACGAGCAGCTTCCTGCGCAGCAGCGCTCACGTGAGCAATCAGTGACGACTCATACTTGTCGAAGCGTTCCACGCGCGCCCTTTGCTGCTCAGCAGGAAGGTTGGGAAATCCAGCGAAGGCTGCCTCGCCCAGGAGGCTGACCATCCTCTCCAGCGTAGCCCAGTGGGCATCGGACAGGTGAGGAAAGTCCTGCCGCGCCGGCAGCCGACTCCCAGAGTCTTCCATATTCAAGGAGACCGTGGTTGTAGAGATCCGCGTCGGTCGCGGGATTGACAACAAGTGCTACCAGGTGTGACGGGGGTCACATGCACCGTAGCGTTGAGTAAGTGACGCTAACCGCAACAGACGCCTGACATCTCTGTTGCTTCTTATGCAAAAGGCCCTGCCTTTCCGGTCGCCTAAGGTACCGGGTACCGAACGACTTGCACACTTGTAGGTTAGAGTTAAACTGACTTGTATTAATAACATTCACAAGTTCCTATCTACTGCTTTCTATCTGTATACTGAATCCCTGTCTAAATTGCGATCTTCCTCAGCGGTTGGCTCTCGTGAACCGTTTACCCTTAAGTACGACCGACATAAACATATTACCTGGGGAAGGTCTACGTAGAATATTCTATCTAAGAGGTTCTGGTGTATAGTACCTGACGTGGTGTGTGACACTCAGTTATTGTAGGCAACACCGGCCGGTGTGGCCCACACCAGAGAACATCCCTTTTCCTTGAAAAGGACCACGGTCAATCCGGATCCCATTACAAACCATGTTCCTAGTCCAGTCGTCTTCGGATGTCTCCAAACGAAATCGGCCGCTCAACAGGTCTTCGACCCAATCTGCCCCGGGCTTTTCCAATACAGACACGATACTCCACAATACACTCCACACGCAACTTGTCTGATTCATCCAAGACCACAGACCTGGTCTTCCTTGCTTTTTCACTTCCTCTGAGCGACTCCAACTGAGAGCCGCGTACACAGTTCTTCACTCGCCCCGCCACCCCCCCCCCCCCACCCCATGGCTCCTGGCTTGATCCAGGGTTCTCGTCTCTGCGCCCTGGGACTTCCGCGCACCACGTCTTGACGTAGACGAGACGGCCGAGCTGAGAATCACTATCCCAGGCTCAGTGTCACACGAAATCCACCTAGCAGTTATGAGAACTACTATCTCAGGCGCTGCTCTGCCGAAACCTCTGAGTAGATCACCTTCTACCCGAAAATATGACATACACGCTGGGTACAGCCGCCTAGTTCGGCCTGCCCACGTGTAACGAAATGGAACAGCCAAAAAGGCACCCCATCACACCGAGGTACACCCAAATAGTCTATATGCATCGTAGGATCGGAGTTGCTTACTTCAGCGTGGCAATCTTGAGCCGAAACATCGCGGTGGAGGTCGTTTATCAGGGTCACATCATTTTCATAAGCGGTCCGCATGCGTTTGTAGACAACATAGAAATTCTCGCGCTCTCGTCTTAATTGGGACCGCATAGCAAATTGCTGGATGAATAAATGTATCGTAGAGCATCTTATGCTAGATTTAAATATTTTGTCGAGATAACATGGTATTGGTACGCCAGGTCCTAGTGAGTGTAGCAGGTCTGGGGTCGGCTGCCTGTCGGCGGGTCCGTATGCTCGAGTGATGCATGCAGTTTGGACGTCCAGTAGTTCGTCCGCTAGCCACCGTGAAGTTCGGACCGGTTTTACTTGCCCTATTTATTATCTCAGTTCGTCTGTTCCACTGCTCATCTCCTCTGCTCGGCTGTCCTTTAGCTCGTCGGATCGACCGGGCGCCACCCTCTTTAACTTCGTCTGCTAGTTGGCCCGTTCCGCTACTGAGCACTCGTCTTGTGCCCCAGCCCGCGAATTCCCAACTGAACTCAACCTCGCCTCTCGCTTCGTCCCTTTGGCTGCGTGCGACCCCTCATCTAAGATCTCGGCTTCGGGTGGCCCTCATGCGCCGTTTTTCAGCCTCACGTCCTCGTTGGACTTCAAAATGAGTTCCGAGCGATATCTTTCCACCACTTCCGTGCCCTCACTGCTCCTACTGGCCCAGCTGCCCTCGACACGCTCTTCGTCATCTTCGATCCGCTTGCTACTCACTTCGTCGCTAACTGTCCCAAAACACTCGTGACGACGCTCTGATTCGCTATATGAGTTTAGCTTTTTATGCGCTGTTTGATTGCATTGCCTGTCCTAAAAACTCATACCAAACTAGCTGGCAATATCACTCACCCCGAACTACAGTTGTGGACTTGCAGGGAATACAATTTAAGCCTATCATAAGCACGTGTACCTGCTTGTCAGGAAACGGCATGTGGTATGCATTCCATCCAGTTGGAATGCAATTCATCTGACTTAACGCTATTTATCCCACTGGTATAGAAACCCGCCAAAAGTGGCATGCAAAAAATCTTTTCCGGATAGCGAGGTGGGCGCAGTCGGACCGGTTCCAGGAGCAGCTTGGCGGACAACACCTGTACGTCGCGATCCGCCTCGAACTCGACCAAGAAGGCCGTAAAGCCACAGCCGAAGCAGGCATCTTAGTCTGCGAAGCAGAACGGCGTGGCCGCTTGCGGCAAGACCAGATTCAGACCGTGAAGAAGAACATCCCGTCGAAGTCGAGAAGTGGACGCATGCAGTGGCCGTCACGGCGGCTACCACCGCTCCGAAGATACGACCCCGGAAAAAATCTACCTCAAACCTGCACTTCGTCAAACACGCGACTCGTAATTCTCGAGCAAGAATGCGATGAGCGTCACCAACAGCTCACTCGCTTTTAAATTATAAATTTCAGAGCTCGCCCGGGCGCTTGCGCACGGTCTTGTACTATAGATACCGTGCAGAGCACGGGGACGCGTAGTTCGAAGGGTTGCGAGTTTTTGGGTGCTGTGCGGCCGCTACGCGCAGACAGAATTCGATGGTGCTGCGCCGCAGACAGAGAGCGACTCGGCGTGGTGTCGGCAGCGGCGAAATCGGCGCAGTCATGTGTGAGAGATGATGGTGCCGGCAGCATTGTGCAATCATTCGTGGAAGCGGCTACCACTAGAGAACGGTAGTGTCGTGTGCGAGCAGGATATTTAAGCGGAGCATGGTTGCAGACTTGAGAAACAATGCACTGCACGCATAGTTTCTATGCTCGTAGGGTTTTGACAGACAACGACGTCTACAAACCCGATACGGTTGGTGTTTGTTGCAGCAAAGGCGTTCTTCATGCTGGAGATGCAGGCGATTGAGCGGAGCTGGAGTGTAGACTTATGAGTTGATGTGCTTGATGTTGGTTGCAGCCATGGTCGTTAACATCGACGAGTGAAGGTATGTGGATTGGTGATGAAATGGCAGACGTGGATCGTGTTGTGGTTGGCGCGCTGGAGACTACGAACGAACTAAATGAATGGATGGGTGAGCGCGTAGTGACAAGAGTTGCTGTGCATCTTGTCGAGCCGTGAAGACTTCATGGAGTGTCGTTAATCGTGGTCATTCCGTGGAGCTTGGCGTCAACTTGGGGGCAGTTGCGATAGAGACGTAGCTTCATTGGAGAAATTGAGACGACCGCACCTGGACGCGGAAGATCTGGATTGCTTGGATCCACGTTGAGCAGCGACACCGTAATCAGGAATTGGTTCGTCTCGAACGGGTCCTCTCGCTGCGCTTGCATGAACTCCTGCGACCCACTTGTCATAAGTCGTTTAGTGTCATGCCATGACCCAAAGTACATACCGTTCGTACCTGCTGCTGCTGCAGTGGTTCGGGCGCTTGGTGCTCGCCAAAGTAGAGTCGTAAGAAGTGAAAATCGTGGACGATATCTGGCGTGATCCAGAGCAGCCGAGCTTTGATTCGGATGGAATCGCGCACCTCTGGGTCGCTGACGTCGTTATGCGTGATGAACTCGCGCAGATCTGCTCCACATCTGTACATGATTCGTTAGTACTCCTGTAGCTCGCTCTCTAGTGACTCATGGTGTTGACTTCCCGTCGATCGTGTCGATGGCCTTGCGTTCATGGTGCTGCATTAACTTCTTCAGCTTCTTCAGTGGCGACTGGTAGCTCGCTGCCAGAGGTTGGACAGTGGTGGAAGCGTCACCCGCCACTTGCTTGCCGATCGCGTCTTTCTCGCACCGCTTTGGTGGCAGGGTTGTGAGCAAGTGGAGCTATGCAGAGCTAGCGGAAGCGTGCGGAATGTGCAATGCGACTCGTCTAGACCGCGATCCGTTCAACGCTGGGTGTCATAGGGGACGAGGCAGTCGTAGCGGACGACCATTGTGCGTTCAAACAGGCTTCAGTGGAAGTGGCAGCCGTATCTTACTAGAAAGAAGAAAAGTTGTGTGCGACCAATACGTTAAAGTGGATAAGATACAGCGAAGTCCGTTCCCAACGCACGCATGGTGTCGTGTCGCTTTGCCACGCCTTTTCGACACCAAGAGCGTGGTGGTCAGCTTTGCTGTCTGCAGCCTCAGTTATCCACGACGCGATTTGGTTGCTACTGGTTGGGTCCATGGTTCTTAGCGCGGACGAGCAGCGTGAGCGCCGGCGAATGGCTGTGATTCGACATCGAGCGCGTGAGACTGATGACGCACGATTGGAACGACAGCAACGTGATCGAGAGCGACATCGGCGTGCGTATTGGGCTCTGAGTGCTGACGAGCGACATCAGCGTGCGCATTCGACTGCGAGTGCTGACGAAGCAAACCAACAATCAGTCCATGAATTGAGCCGTGCTTGGCTAGACAGCGAGATTCTAATGTCCGATCGTACGAAAGACAGTGTGCTACACGAACTAAGACTGGCCCTCGGGCCATCCGGACTCGACGAAACGACTTGCGCTGTGTGTGACTGGCGCAAACTCCGCAACTCAATCCACATGATTGCGATTGTGGACTCAGACCGCATTCAGCAGATGCACTCTCTGCTGTCAAGTGTCGGCGAGAATTTGTCGGCAGCATTGCTTGCTGAGTACGACAGCTCCGAAATTTTTGAGAAGCTCAGCGGTATTATTCTCTCCATGCGCGGCGTTCACCCAGACGGTTACGTACAGGTGTGTGAGGAGTGTTACGAAAGTCTGGAAAAGCAAACGCTTCCGAAATTCGCCATAAAAAATGGTTTCTACGTCGGCTCGTTACCTGGTCGGTTTGCCGATGTTACCCTTCCTGAGCGTCTAATGACGCAAGTTGTGTCGATTGTCGCGGTCACGAGAGTCATGCGTGGCGGGATGCATCGCTCCATTCGATCTCATTGCCTCGCGTTTGATTCAATCCCTGGCCCTGCGGCGACACTGCTGCCAACATCAGTCCGTGACGTTGTTTCCTACCGTGTGTTCTTGGCGGGTCCATTCACGACGGAGCAGCAAGCTCGGGTACGGCAAATGCATCTCGTTCGGCGCCAAGTTGTCGAAGACTTGCTCATCTTCTATCGCGAGCACAATCCAATCTATGAGAGCATTGCCATTGACTGCTCTGAGCTCGCGGCTGAAACAGTACCGGAGCACTTGATTTGTGAGGATATGGACGCTAATGTCGAAGCTGATGATGTGGACGCGGAGAGTGACCGTGTAGGCGGCGTCTCCGAACTCGACCCTGCTGACGTAGAAACCGACGTCGTTGAGCGCAGTGTGGTCTTCATTTCCGAGGATCGTGAGGTGAACACGCAAGACGCTCTATCTGCACATGTACGTGTTGCGGAACTACCGACCCAGCGCACATCACAACCTCAGTTTTTTGGTTCGCCATTCCAGTCGGTTTGCAGCGAACGACAAGTCGGTGTTTGCACGCATGTTTCCTCACCTGTTCCCGTACGGGAGGGGCCATCCAAGCGAGCAGCGGCACATTCCAGTGTCATTAGATGCCTGCATCCGCCATTACAGCATGTCGAGCACGCGAAGGTTTACTGAAGACGAGCTTTTCATGCTGGTGTGCTTCGACTTTCTCTCCGTGCAAAAAATGTATCTACAAGTCGCGCTGAAATGCAAGCGCGATCCTTCCTTGTTTGAGCCCTACAGTGCTATCACGGAATACTTGTTGATAGAAGCCCTCCAGCAGAAACAACTGCGTCGCCAAGGCCGAAGGACATCAAGTCACGACAATGCCTCTAGCGCGAGCAACTTTCTCAAGACTATCGAGCTCAGTGGTGGAGTGATATGGGGCAGCAACGCCGAGCGAGCGCAGTGTCGGCGCCGGGCGTTTGCCTACCAGACTCGATACGGCCAACCAGCTCCGTTTGTTACCCTGACACCGAACGTTGGCGAATCGTTCGTGATGGCCCATTATGCGGGCATCACGTCCGTCGACACGCTGTTCGACGCCAATTTGGCTGACCTGCCCAGATGGTCGGCACTCCACAGTGCAGGTCTGCGCAACGACGTGGTGTCCGCTCGCCTCTTCATGCGCAACATGGAGGCCTTTATAGAGCACGTGCTCGGTGTGTCTTCCAAGCACATGAAGAGCGAGCCCTTCGACGGCCTTTTCGGCGACGTCAAGGCGTACTTCGGCATGGTTGAGACGCAAGGCGGTGGCACGCTGCACGCCCACTTTTTCGTCTGGCTTGTCAACGCGCCGCTCAACACTGACGCATTCCGTTGTGCCGTGACCAAGTATGGCGACCAGTACTACCGCCACATTGCTGCCTACGCTGACAGCATTGTTAGCACCTCGCTGCCGCTAAACGTGGCGGCGTCGAGCTGTGTGTTCTGCGGGCACTCGCTTGCCGATGTGCGAGAACTGCCATTCCCGCCTGACGCGTACGAGAGCCCCAACATGGGCAGACGTAGCACTCCGGGTGAACCGTTGCTTGCACAATGCCCTCGATGCGCCACAAAGATGAGCTCTCAGCACGTATTGCGACGTGTTCTTCTGCAACATCGACCATCGATGTGGCCGCCGCCAATGCGACCATACTCGTCGGAAGAGCTTGACGCTGCGGTTCAAATGGAAGTTCAATGTCGTGGAAGCATTCGCGCCGCAAAGACCGCTGTCTTTCGTCGAGATGTGTTGTTGTCGACAATGAGCGATGTCGACGATTCCAATGGCGATCACTTGCGAGCACTGAATGATACTCCGAACCGACACGAGCAGCGCCACGATGATCCGTTTCGCAACGATAAAGTAGCTCGCGCTGTAGCAATGTTGTCTCCGTCAGTTGACGACGAGCGATGGATGCCGAACGTTGTCGCGTTTGCGGTGTCTATACTCGTTTTCCTACTGAATCTTCACTGGTGGTCCCATGTTGGCAGTTGCTTCAAATCAAGTCGCGCATCGTCGCCAGGACAATGTCGTTATGGATTTCCACGGGCCCGTGCTGCCCGGACGTCTTATACTAGCAGTGGTGTGGAGCTTTGTCGACGAACGCCATTTGAGTACGTGAATGGATTCAATAGCACGATTATTCTTGCGTTCAAGTCGAATCACGACGTGCAAGTATTGATCGGCGGACTCGAAGCACTGCTCTGCATCTATTACGCGACCAAGTATGTCACCAAGGCACAGAGCCTCATCGACTCGATAACTGCCGTTGCCTTGGCGGCGTTTAAGCGCCGGCGTCTGCGAGAGCGCCATGACGAGAGCAGGCAAGTCGATCGCTCCACTGTCGGGTGCAGACGCGTTGCTTCTCTAGTCTTCGCGATAACCAATCGTCGCGAAATCGCTGGTCCGCTTGCTGTGCTCTATTTGCTGCGTGGGACATGCGCCTACACGAGTGCTTCATGAGCTTTGCTCCCTCTTAAGGACGTTTTGCATGAGCTGATCGAGCAAGACGCGCACTCGTGTGATCTGGTCGAGCTACGAGAGTGTAGCTCTAGCGTTACTTTCCGAGCAGCCTCTTTCCTGGACGACTATCTTTTTCGACCGTCAGTGCTTGGCTCGCTTTGCCTGTACGAGTTTGCGATGAAGTGCTTTCGGCGAAAACAAACCCAGTCAACAGCAGCATCCGACCTATTCCTGCCTGACCACCTACTTCATAGCTCATTTTGCGTTGGATACTATCAAGCAGAAGTCATTCCAGTCGTCACCGGTGTGCGTATGCCATACTTGGATTCCGAAACACCTCGGGATCTCGTCGCCAAGCGCAGCCAATGCGCTCTCGTACTATTCAGACCTTTTCGAAGCGTCCTGGATCTAGTCAGTGATTCAACCAGCGAGGCAGCGTGGATCGATGCGTACTACCTATGGGAACCTAGTCGAACGAGGTTTGTCCGCGAGATCATGGCTAATATGGATGACCACTATCGCGCAAGAAGACAAGCAAAAGAAGATGACGAATACGATAACACCG
>JAHQIV010001681.1:0-10496 GCA_030463285.1 Phytophthora europaea
GCCCCAGACCTGGGTAGAACTTCTCCACCGTAGCTGCCATACCGTGAGTTCTGTAAAACCCGATTATATGTGCCTTCTTCACGTTGTCTACAGCAGTACGAATAAACTGCCTTGGCTTCTTGGGGATGCCCTTGATGTTTTTTCGTCCCGATGGTGGTGGCTTTCGCGCCATTTTGGCAATGGCTGGCAGCAACCAGAAGAGCCAGATTATCGCATTTTCTGCACATGCGCCCTTTGACAAAGAATTATCCTCTGTTGTCTCTCTCCTATAGTCCAATTGGCTAGGTTCTCTATCTTGGGATCTGGGTGCGCCCTTTGACAAAGGAATTTCGGTATATAGTGCATCACCGCTCTCTCTCAGGGTGTTTAGGGGTACTCTCGATGCCTTATTAGGGGTAGGAAGAGCGGACGATGTAGCGTATGGGATCCACTGCGTCCGCTAATTATTCAACCTCAGTTGAGGTTATTTCATGAGTGAATTTGCCACAGAAGTGATGGCGCGGAAATGGTTCCAGCTCGTTGGCGAAGACGGGAACGCGGTGACCTCGGCTGCTGCTGTCTCCGTGTCTGGTAGTCAATCGAAAAAATATATGGCACTATACAAGACAGAGCTAAAGAAGTGGATGGCTGAAGTCCTCGCCTAAATGCAACGTTTGTTGCTTTCTCTTTTTTTCATTACTTCGTCTTCAAGTTCGCGAACCTTTACTATGAGCTTCTTGATCATAATACAATTGATCGCCGTCATTTGACTATAATCGACATTTAATTGAATTGAATCGATATCATCCTCTTCTTCTTTTTTTAAATTCTGATTCTCATTGAATGATACCAATTCGCCAAATGTTTGTAGCATATCATGAGCTATAAAACCATACTTCATCTTGTCTTCATTCTTGTACTTGTAGATTCGAGGGGCCAAGCGATTGTAATGGTCAAACTCAATATCAATCTCAGTAATTTGCTCTTTCAATCGTCTATCAGATGAAGTCCAGACAGTATTTGCTATATAAATGTTTCCTCGAAACACGGCCGACATATTAGACGCTGTGATTGGTCCTAGCCCAAAAGAAGTATAAGCATTTGTTTGAACATTGTACGACCACACAGAAGCAGTTCCTTCAGCTCCAATAGTGAAATTGGTAGTTGCTCCATTCACATCCAATGGAGCTGAAGGTGAAGCATTATTGATACCAAGTCTTCCACCCGCAGTTAAAATCATTGTAGTAGCGTTATTTGTTCCAAATCGTAAATCATTGTTTGTAAGATTTCCAATCCATGTTGCGTTTGTCGATGTAGCATTACTTCCATTATTGACTTCGATTTGAAACTCTACCGGTGTGATAGCAGTTGAACCAGAGGCACTAAAGCATCTACTATAAGACCCATCTAGATGAGCTACACCATCCCCAACACTTTGAAGAAACGCATCTGATGGTGTAGCAGCAGAGGTTGAATTATTAATTCCTATTGATCCCAAACAAAGAATAGAATTTCCAGCTATGATTGGATAATTAGCATAGGCAGTATTCATTTCAACATTTCCAGTTGTCATCAAATGAAGCTGACCAATCGTTCCTTGTGAATCATTAAGCGTGATCATATTCCTTGTAAAGTTTCGTGTCGTCAGACATATATTAGCGTTAGTTCCAGTACCACGAACAGTATTGACACAACTAAATCGTAAGCCTGAATAATTTGCTACATTTGAATCGTAAGTTATTTGATAAGCTCCACTAGACCCAACACAATCAAATTGCTGATAAATTGGTGAAAATCGATTATCACACTTGAATGAAAGACATGGTATTGCTGCGGTTTGAGTATCATAAACATAGATACCGTCTCCAGTTGGTGTCTTGTTCAATACAGTTCTCAGTGAGGTAGAAGTTGGGCTAAACGATAATTGCCCAACAGCATTAATCGTATTAGAAGCATCCATGATTAACGCCTTCGACGCCACTGAGGTTCCAATTGGTCTATTTACATAGTTGAGCTGAGTAGCGGTTGATGTCATAGCCGTACCATTCAGATTGATACCGTATTCGTATAATTGATATTGAGACCAGCCGAAGTATTAATCGTATCCACTGTCAATGCAGGTGAAGCCATTGAAGTAGAAGCAATGAAGTCTCCAGTCATCGACATACTATGAATTCCACTGATATCTAGAGTTGAATTGAGAACCATAGCTTTTGAGGCTTGGGCGGATCCTTCGGTTGTGATATCCGTATAATTGAGCTTAGCTGCGGTAGCTGTAATCAATCCTGTTGCTAGATAAAGAGAACCAACATTGAGAGTTCCAGCTTGAAGCTTGTATGTTGTCTGAGGGACTGACCCAATATTGATTTGACCCGTAGGTGCGACATACATTCGAACTGAACCACTTGTCATCAATCTAAACGCATGAGCACTTGAGGTTCCAAGCATGGGGTTTGAATTTGACATATTCAATTGAACATTAATTGGTGTTGTCGCTGTGTTGGACCATGTTTGATAACTAATTAATGAAGTGGTATTGTTTGTGAATGAAGTAGTGATAACACCCGAAGACGCTAATCCAGTAAGAGTTCCTAATGATGTAATTAATGGTTGAGCCGCTGTTTGTAATTGACCAGTTAATAAAAATGCTGACAAGCTATTGATCCCGGAAATATTCAAAAGAGAATTCAACACTAAGGCTTTCGAAGCAGCAGCAGTTCCAGCAGTAGTATTCACATAGTTGAGTTGAGTCGCATTCGCTGTAACCAAAGTTCCTCCTAATTTTAATCCGGTAGAACCACTGTGCTGAGGTATATCAACTGACTGATCGGCACTGATTTTGAAATATTGCTGTTGCTGTAAAACCCCAATGATAACGCATTACTTGTTGAATTAGCGCCAGCGTATGTAAAAGCAAACTCAACTTGATTGTTTAAAGAATTGTCGTAGCCATACGTCAATCCATACATAGTCGATCCAACAGTCATTTAGTAATGAGAAATAACGAGCTGTGTCTGTAGATGATCCTAAACGTAACCCCGCAATATTAGTGATGTTTCTTCCTGAATCTAATACTAGCGCTTTGGAAGCAGTAGCAGCTCCAGGAGTAATTCCAGTTACGTAACTAAGGCCGGTTAGATCTGCAGCTGACCCACCAATCGTTAGTGACCCTGCATTAAGATTGCCAGTGACGTTCAATGCAGACAACGTTCCAACTCCGCCGTATTTCAGATACCTTTGGTCGCCTGTGGTGATAGTTAGGAATCCATTTGCGCCAGAGAAGAACGTGCTGTTGAAAAGTGGAGAGTTTGTTGTTGGAGGCAAAGACATTTCAGTTACCTATACATAGCAAGATGATAATTTCTACGAATCGATAGACAAAAAGAAGCTTAAGAAGCTTCCAAAGAATGAACACTTCGAATTGCCTTTTAGAATGTGCGCGGCGAGCCCTAGTGGATCAGGCAAAAATAACACGGTTCTTTATATCATTGCCCTTCTAAGCAAGTGCTTACCAAGATTATCATTTGTACTAAGAACAATACGATCACCTTAAAGATACTATAGACAGCGTACAAGTGATTGAAGAAGGAATGGTCCCAGCGATGAGCGAATATGATAGCGAAACCAGCAAACTAATTATCTTTGATGACCCTAGTGCTAGAGCAAAAAAAACTCAATCGCAGATTGGACAATACTTCATTCGAGGGAGAAAGCTGGGATGGTCAATGGTCTATATCAGTCAAAGTTACTTTGGGATACCAAAGACTATTAGAATCAACTCACAATACGTCGTGCTAGGTAGGAATTTAACGCAAAGAGATCTCGGTATTATTTTCAGAGACTTTCCCTCGGACATGGTGATCAAGACATTTGTTGATCTCTATAAACGAGTCACAAATGAAAAAATGAGCACGATGCTAATGAATATCACGGATCGAAAGATTTACCATAACGTCACTGAATTTGCTTGTGATATGTAACTTAGCTACTTTTTTTTGGGGCATCAACAAGCGAATGCACAAGTTATTGTCCAAAATTCCAAGTGGGAGCATGTTTTGATCGAGAAAGGTCAGTGTTGGCTCACTATTAGTTCCTTGCATGGGGGTATAAGCGATTCCTTGACCTTGACTTGTTGTAATTAGACCCCCGTATTCAACGCCGGCGCTAGTGAATGAGGGAAGAACTTGATTATTATTTGCAATTGGATTGTACAGATTCGAGCAAGTCACAATCACCGCCGCTGTTGGATCTACTTGAGGAATCAAGTTGCTATTAACAGCATATATACTCGTTGTCTGAGCCGCTGGGTAAATAGCTGGTGAGAATCCAACGATGGACCCGAATAAGGTATCAACGATTTGAAGCTGAGGAGTGTATGCCGTTACTGGTATTGTTGGAAATCCACTTGCCGCCGTGCATCCCGTTAAATTCTTCACTGGTTGCATGGTGAATTGAATGGCATAGCTTGATGGATTCTCAGCGCATGAAATGAAGTAGTAGTACTGACCAGATGTATTGTTGATCAAATAGAGATTGTTTAACAAAGACCAATACTGAAGGTAGTTATTGATGTCGCTTGCTGAGTACGTTCCGTCTGGTAAAGTGATCGTATAAGTCGTTGTAGTAGAAGCTGTTGGCCAAATTACTTTAAACGAATTGTTCTGACGCTGAGCCGTGATTGCGCGCCATGAGCAGTAGATTGAGATGGACCCAATGCAACTTCGAATTGACTAAAGTCAATAGGCTGCGAGAAGCGGTATCGATACTGATTTGTCGAAACTTGGTTATTGATGTTCAATAAAATCGGAAAACTCATATTTCTATTGACTATATATAGGCAAACTAAAATAAATATGCACAGACGAAAAAGGATACGTAAGCAGTTCATGCCTATCGATTTTATATTGACTTGGGATTTATCACTCCTTAGACATGCTTGCAAATCATGAAATTCCACATGGAATGGACCAGCTTTGCGATATGTTCTCTTTTGTTTTTGTTCCATGATCTCTTTGTATGTTAATAGCAAATAAATTACTTTTCAAATATTTCTATTTCGAGCGACTTGTCTCTACCAGAAGGAGTGAAATCACCATGGAATATGCGCTCCTTTCGGTCTTTAGGACGGCTGGGATGCTTAGCAACTGGCTTAGGCTGTGAAACGGGGAGATGCTCGTGTGTTGGCAAACGATACGTCGTGATCATCGTGCTTAACTGGCTTGTCATGGGCAGTGGCTGGATTTGCAATCTTATTATAGCTAGTATTAGCAGCCATGGTGCTGTGGAGCAGTTTGGCATGGAGATCATTCTTCTCGCGATTTGTGAGCTTGGCATAGCTAGGTGATTGGATTATATGAGTCTCAGCGATGTGTCGGATCATATTCATCGACATTGGCTTTCCATTGTACTTCAAGAAGAGCTTTGATAGAGCTTGACTGAAGCCATTGCTCGAATTTGTATAATCATACTCACCCGGCTGCCTATTGAAAACACGCCACAGTAGCTTTTTAGGTTGTTCTCCAAGAGTATTGTCAAGAACTCAAGATATGACTTGATCAAGCTCATTGTCGTACCATCCAATTGAATTGTCTGTGATCCCATTAGCCGAACGTTTTTGAAGTCATTCAGATGTAGCATGTTCCCCTGAAGATAATTAGACCCTTCCTCGGGAGTGAGAAAGACACTTGGCCATACCAAACGAAGCGGATAATGCACGTTTAGCCACAGCGTAACATAATCAAACACAAGCTTCAAATACTCAGTTCTCTTTGCTTTGGCCAGAGCTTCGAACTCGGATCGAGATAGAAATATTTTGCCGTACGTCTCGGTGAGCACCTTTTCAACTTTACCAGGAATTAACATTAGCTTCTGGTAGCTGATGCACTTCTTCTCTTCCTTGGGTGTGAGTTCGTTGTCCAGCTTTGCAGCCTTGTTTTGCTTGCTGAGCTCCTTTCTAATCGTATTGTAAGATCCGAATGCATCGCGGAACCTATTCTTGACCATCTTGCAAATAGCGTTTAGTGTCAGAATGAGGCTCTCTTTACTCGTATAGATGCTCATCAGAAGCGCAACAATACCCGAGTTTTGTACTTTGAATGTCTTTTGAAACGAAGTGTCGTCGTACTTGTCTGGATACTGAATATTAGAGATGAACTCATTTGGAGACCATTGCTGTTTCGCGACACCGGCCTTGTAAAGCTTGAGTACTTGCCTGGTGTAGAGATTGATCGTGATGTCCGACAAATTGTCATGTTCGCTACCCAACTTAATATCACGAGCAATTATATTTTTAATTTCATCTAGACTCTGAGTTTTAGATTTATGATTTGCCATTTTTTGTCTAGCTGTTATATAATAGTATCCACAGAAATATCAATTCAGAGTTGTCATTCAAACTAACAATGTATCGTGAGTTGATGGTCGATCTCAGCCATGCCCAAGCCGTCAAGGTTCTACACGGCAAACCGGTGCGTTTGTCTCATTCTCAGTTGAACAAAGGCCACGCGCATTATTTTGGCGTAGAAACATGTAAGAAGCTTGCCTAGGCATACGAGTCCGGCAAGGGAACGACATTGCATATGACTCATGGTGAAGTTTTGCGAACGCATCAATCCGGATTGAGCGGCTCTGGCTTCTGGGGTAATCTTTGGAATGGCATCAAGAAAGGCGCCAACGCTGCTTGGGGGTTCCTCAAAGATAATTGGAAACCAATTGCATCTACTGTTCTAGACCAGGTAGCAAGCGCGGCTGGTCCTGAAGCTGCCCCATTACGTGGCTTGGTCAAATCTGTCAGTGGCGTGGGCATGGCGCCAATGGCTCGTCGTCGTACCAGGGGGGTCATTTAGACTTGGTTAATTGAGATGACTTAAGTCGTGTTTGTATAACCAAAGTCATGATCGGAAGCATTTATAAAATTGTTTGTAGTCAAAGCGACATTTGCTACGTTGGCTCTACTTTCAACATGCTCAAGCACCGTATGAATGGGCATAGATCTGATTTCAAGCGTTGGGATGAAGGGAAAGCAACGAGCGAAATTGCAATCTATCCATATATCCGAAAATATGGTCCGTGCGAATTTAAGATAATGTCGATCAAGCAGTACGAGGTTGCCGATAGAGCTCAGTTGCTTGCTTAAGATTCCTCCGTTTGCACTATTAAAAAGGGAAAGCAAAGAGAGAATTCGAAGAAATATTGGGAAGCCAATAAAGAAGAGCTTAACGAAAAAAACAAGCAATACAATGAGCTTCATAAGGATAGACTCGTCAAAAAAGTTACATGCGAATGGGGTAGTCAATACCAACTTAGAGGTAGAACCTACCACTTCAAATCTAAAAAGCATATTGCGTGGGCTAACACTCACTAGGTCTCAATTTGTTTTGTACGTACTTACGACTTAAGTCATAAAAAAGTTGATCTTAAGCGACCGTATATAGAATATAAAAGAACATAACCATAGTCATACAATGTGCAATTTCATTAGAAGCAACGGGGAGCAGTGTAAGCTTGCTCGCAACAAAGAACGATGCGGTAAGCATCCAATTATTATCGATCAGGAAATTATTGTAGCGGAGAGTAATATAGTTAAAGAAATACCACCACAAGTCAATACACGAGTCGTCGCTGAGGTCGATATGCCAGTTTCATCGGCGATCAAGCCCGTCGAGGCCTCGAATATGAAAGTGAAAAAAGTCCAAGCACTGGATGAATCGAATGTCGAACCGGTGATCGCAGATGCAACTGTATATAAGGAGGATCAAAGTTCGGATTTGAAAGAATTAAATAATTCGGATGACGAATACGACTCCGATGACGAGGATGGTTTTGTGCCAACCAAGCCAATTCCAACGGTTGAGCTAGCTCAGACTGTCAACGCTCAAGTTTCTAACGACTCATGGATGTATGAAGAATCGGATGACTCTAACAGTGATGATGGAAGCATCGTCTATGACGAACACCACGATGATCTTGAAGAGTTTGAGCGTACGAGACAAGCTGAGCAATATGCTGAAGAAGCGATTGAGGAAGTGGCTGATGTTCCAAAAGCTTCTAGTAAAGTTAATCATCTCCAAAATTGGATGGATAACAAAGAGTACGATGAACGCCTGTTCGGTCTCTGTATGCATTTTAAAATCGAATGGTTTCAAGATATGAACAACCTTTGGAATCTTGCCGGATTCTTCAATCGTATTCCGAATGGTGATCACGCATTACTATCTAAGACGTATCTTTGTATCCTCAAATCAAAGACAGGGAAATTATTCAATTCCAAGCAAAGCACCAAGGTATTTTATCAATGGGCGGACCCTGAGTACAAGTTTCATCCAAAATACAACAAGACCAAACTAAAGCAAATCGCCAACGGGCATGATCCCGAAGGATACAAGGGATGGAAAGCCAAGTTTGAACTAACTCTGCCGCCAAAGGAAAAGACCAAGATCAATCCAGATGATGTTGAATTTACCGACAATTGTCTTCTACGCGTGGAGAAGATTGGTCGATTGAATTCTGTTGAAAAAGACTTCTTGCTAGAGGGCATTAACAAAGTCAATACGATGCTAGAAGAGGATTGGTTGGACGAGTATGTTGCCATTACAAATCGCCCGATCTTGGAATACAAGCGCACATGGCAAGAGTATATTCGCTACGTTCAAGCGATAAAATTTGCTTCGAAGAAGAAAGCAGCAGCCCTTTTGGCGATGACGATTGATCATTATATTATTCTGATGGGCAATTCGTTTCTCTATCGATGCGGATTGGACTCAGATTATTCAAATGATGTATTGACTCAAGCTAAAAGTAATCCATTGGAGGAAATAACCATGACTTACTGGTGTGAGGATAAGAATGAGTACAAGTCGATCAAGGCCCTCAAGGTGTATGAATAATGGAAATCCCTATTTCACACATATGAAGAATACGCTAATCAATGGGGACATGTTCCTCGCTCTAAATTTAGCACTTGCGTGCCGTTCAAGGGGAATCAATTGACTTCAGTTGATGAAGATGTCATTAAACCCTTTCTCACGCTCGTCAAGGAGATCATTGCCAACAACGACGATGAGCTGTTTGTGTGGTTGATCAAATGGATTGCTCACATTTATAAATATCCAAACTCACGGACTCGATGCGCTTTGATTCTATTATCGATCGAGGAAGGCACAGGCAAGGGGGCATTCTGTGATATTTTTACTTACTTGTTCGGAATTCACAACATTGATCAATCGGGCGGTTCTGTAAAGAGTTTGGTGTCTGAAAGAGCAGCACACTTACTCGGAAAGAAGTTTGCAATGGTTCAAGAGATGCGTGAGAACAAAGGTGACTATGTGGGACTCATAGAAGCATTGAAGACTTTCGTCACAGATGATTATATGGCAGTTCGACCATTGCATGCAAACAAGATGACTGTTCGCAATCTAGTCGAGCTCATCATGACGACGAACAATGAGAATATTTTGAAAACATCCGCCGAAGGCCAACGATTCACAGTTGCGAGGGTATCTTCTGCGCGTAAGCAAGATAATAAATACTTCCGTGAATTAAAAGAGCACTGTCAAACGCAATCATTCATTAATAACTTTGCTACATACCTCATGAATGTGGATGTCAAAGAAGGTTCGATTAAAGCGTTGAAGACAGCGGCGTTAGTCGATATGGCTGAAGCCTCTCAAGATTCAATCAAAGCGTACTGGTCGGACATCAAGGCTCAATCATTCGAGACACTCGAAAAGAAACTTTATTTCAGTAGCACCACACTTAAAGATCACATTGCCATTACGAGACTAAATGCGTATGAATCTTACAAGAAGTGGTGTATTAGAAATAGTGAGATCATATTCAAAAACCGAAAGTTTCAATCCGACACCGCGTATATCGCTGATATTAAAGGAGACTATAGAACGAGTGAAGCTCGATACTGGACGATTGCTAAAAGTAAATAACGACAAAGTGTTTAACCCTAGTAACTCAAACTAATACATCCTGCATTTTTTTGTGTCACTAAGAAGTGTCACATTGATGTCACATTTAAATTAACACTTACAGTACCTCTAAAACATTGTCATTGAATGTAGCCATCCGGATGTCACTACTGATGTCACATTGATGACACTTCTAATGACACATTGTTCTGATGCTGCCATAGGAGAGGCGGTATCAGTAGTGGGATATTACTTGAATTTCTATTAATGACACAATGACACTTCTATTATAAGTTTATAATAAGAAGAAGAATAATAGAGTACCAGGGGTGGTAGTAGAAATAGGAAAATAATAGAAAGGTTGGGGATTCGCTGGTGACATTTGCAATTGTGTCATCCGCTTTTCGCGCGTTGTATCACAACTGATAACAGCAGCATTAGATATCATAATTAACAATGGAACCAATGACACATTCGATGTGTCATTGGTTATGACGCATCGGATTTTCACATCACGCATTGTCGATGTATCATCTCATTTTTTTGATTGGCTATATATTGATATGGCTCGCTTACGTTCAGAAGTGGGTGGTTCGTATT
>JAHQIV010001682.1:437-10485 GCA_030463285.1 Phytophthora europaea
AGAACCCCCGCGAGAGCTGAGCCTTCAGCAGATCCCAAGAAGGGAACGCAGTGTCCACCGACGTGCCACACGTCAGGGCCCACTCTCGCGCTCGGCCACCGAGCTTGGAGATGGCAAGCGCCACGCGCTGCTGCTCGGTCTTGAGCATGGCGGACGCCATGGCCATTTCGACCTCTCTGATCCAGAGCAAAAGGCTTTCGCCTTCCTTGCCCTCAAAGGTCTTGACGCTCACCATGAGCGGCTTGGCTCGTGGAGCTTCGTCCGATGCAGACCTAGGCGTCGCAGCCGCTGCGGCCGCCGTCATCTTCTGCTGGACGTGCTCCAACAGAGCATTCTCATACTGAGAAAACGCCTCCAGACGCGCGTTCACCGCGTCGGGGCCTTGCGAAGCAAGATGGGCCACACCTTCCGGGCCAATCAAGGACATCAGCTTTTTAAGCCCGTCCTGTTGGTTCGGGGGGTAAGTGGGCAAATTGCTCCATCCTCACAGAGGGACAGTCGTAAGACTCAGGTGTCGGATTGACTACAAGTGCTACCAAGTGCAGCGGGGCTGCCGTAGCTTAGTGTCAGAGGAAGACTAACAGACTCAGAGAGTCTACAGTACTTTCGATAGCCTTAACTCTATACGAGAGTCAATAGCGAGTACCGTAAGTTTCCTACTTACGGCCTCCAGAGAAATATAATACCTTAAACAAGGCAAATGAACTCTGGGCTTCAAAATGTGAACTGAATGTATTGTTGTTAGTCGCGGCAGAGCCGCCTGTTGTCTGGATGTATAGGACTCACTATCTATCATAGTAGAGCCTAGTCTAATGCATATGGGTGGCCCTCAAGCCACCTACTGATCTAATATGAACTAAAGGGGTGTGCAACACATAACTCGTGTGTGACACACTATTTGATGTAACCCCGTTACATATGTCCCAAGTTGTGAACCTTCTCCGCGAGCGCAATCCTCAGCACCTGTCGGACAGCAAGAGAATTGCAAAAATTCGAGACAAAAAGGGCTCAGCCATTGAGGAGCGAAATTTGCTAGCCGGCGTGCAGACAGGAGAAGCTCCAGGATGCACGCTTGGCGACTTGCGAGTCCTTGTGCAGGAAACCGCGATCAAAGGGGTTGGATCAGGTTATAAGAGCTTGCATGACGCTGCTGTTCTAACTCTAATGTGGCATACGTTTGGTAGAGCTATCGACACTTGTTTTGCTAGAAAGATCCAGCTCTCTATGGCGACTTCAGGGGAGCTCTTCCTGCATATTGCTAGGATCAAGACCTCTGTAGTTCAAGGTATTTCGATTTACAAGGCGGCAACCCACTGGGAGCAGTGCATGCTACATGGTCTAGGTATGCTGTTTGTTGGTGCCTCAGAACCTTCCAGCTATGTATTCCCGCTTGTACCTCATGCGGCTGCGTCGGATTTGCCGGGGGGGAAGACCTACAGCCAAGAGGAAGCTATTCTGTACTGGGAGAACCTGGAGGAGAAGATTGATACAAGTGTCGAGCCACCAACCAAGCGCGTGCGGGGAAGACCAAATGTATCCAAGTATATTAACGACATTATCACAGCGATCTCCGAGCGTTTGACCGCTGCCTCAGCCCCACTTCCCCCAAGTCTGACCGCAGGCCTCAGCAGTCACTCCTTGCGTCGCCGCAACTCGCGATCCAGTGGATCTCAACGCGCGGTGCCTGGCTGCTTGACTCTTTAACGAGGGCGTTCGCGTACGTTGGCACCACTACGCGCGAGGATCAGAGCGTTGGAAAAATCTTGGCCGGCTACAAAGACCCTCACCTGCCGTGCACCACGCCCACGGTCACAACGCTGAAGGATCTCCTCCCTGGTCTAGAGTATGCCCAGCTGCTAACGCTCCGTGGGCAGCTCTTCAAGAATGTCAGCGGCTTCACGGACACCACCCTCAACGTCGATGCCGCGGTCTTGGATGCTGCGCTGGCGTCCCTCCTGATCCACCTCGGCGAAGTAGCTGCTGCCGTTCAGCAAGAGCAAGTCGCGACCGGTTTCACGTCGCACTACCTGTATCGTTTACACGAAGCGCTTGACTCGACAAACGCGGCGTTGGGCTCACGGCTGTCGCTCGACACGTGCATCGCCTGGGGATGTCAGCTTCGCACTTCTTGGGAGACGGAGAACTTCGCGCAGCTTGGGGAACGCAGCGGTGGAGACACGGCAGTCCTTGCTGCTACCATCACACAAATACTGTCCTCCATCGCGGCGATGCAGCGAACACTCCACAAGCTCGTCACCATGCAGGAGGACAAGCCACGCAGCGACGCTAGCCCAACAGCGTGCAACTGCGCGACAACTGCTCCAGTGGTCCCGTCAAGCCGCGACGTCGTCGTCGAAGCTCACTCACTAGCTGGTTGCTTCAATAACTGGTACACGCTGGATCTGTGGCATGCAGCAACGCAAAAGAAACAACAGTTTGCTCGCGCTGACCTCAAGGCAAGAATCAACATCATGATCGTCGCAGCAGGCCGGGAGGTTGACGTACTTTTAGCTCCGCTGGATCATGAGGGCGTCGCCTATCGACTGTGGAAGCAGACTGTGTGGACGCTCGCGGAGGACTTGGACAGGAAGGCTAACACGGTGCTCGGCAATATCGACGGAAAGGGCTGATCGCGAACCGCAGGATCGCTGCGAAAGCGCTGGAGAAAACTGCGGGTCGACCATCGCCCTGCTTACGACGCACTCTGCTCAGCCTTCATCATGCGCAAAGCAAGCGGAGAAATCGTCGATCGCTGCACTCCAGACAGTCACCAATGGAAACAAAAAGACTTGGAATCGTAGAACCAATCGCTTTCCATTAACGCTTTAATACATACCTATTCATACAAAATGGACAATTACACTCGAGGTGCTAATGCGCTTGGCATTGATATGCAATCGAGCACACAAACAACACGTAAGTATAAGCGCGCACACAGTATCAACATAAAGACGTCAACGTACCATCAGCAGCCACGACAACAGCTCGAATCCGCGCGCTATCTCGCGCGTGATGGTCATGTGACGGTCTCGAGCAGTCTCGTACCCCAAAACTGGCAGCATCACGCCCGCCCTGCCGGGTATTAAGCTGCTCTCAAAGTGTCGTCGTCTGGAGGCGGGTGGCGTGTCGTCCTGGACGGCGCGGGGCTTTGAGTTTCAGCAGGGCGAGCGCGGCGCGGCACGCGCGGTGAACGCCGTCGATTCGGAGGGAGAACGGGAACTGAGAAGCCCGCAGAGCCGGCCAAAAATAAACCTGGAGGGTTTACTGAGTTTTTTGGAGCCGATAATTCTGCCTATACTTTGGTCAAGTTATTTGGAATTTCTTCAATGATTGGCTCACTTCTTTGGGAACCCAGATTGGGACCTCGTCGATTACTGTATCCTTTTGAAAATGCACCTATAAATAAGAATAATTACGTTACACAGGCTTTTCCTGGTCTCTTCATTTCGAATCCATTAAAATCTTATACCTCTAGATAGAATTTCGAGTGGCTTTTTACATAGTGTTCCATGCCGAGTTGGACTTCCGGTGGCCACCGCGCAGTTTTCGATGGTGGTTTGTCGTCTTCTACAACGATCTATCTCCATAAATAAGCGATACCAGCAGCATAAGTGTTCGTTGTTTCGGTCCTAATAATATTTTACTGATAAACTCGACATCTGACCCGTAGAACATGCATGAGGGAAACTGCGCGGCGTCGATAGTCTACTGCGCAGGCCATCCCGCCTGTAGCTACCCGCCGGAAGACGATTTGATATTGATAGCGGGCAGTAGACGGTATCTGCCATATGAAAACTAAAACTGTGGTGAGAGAGATGGCAGCTCTGAAATGCATTCTTACCACTGCATTTCCGAGTTCACAGTTGCTAATTCAGTGTGTATCACTAAAACGAGTTCTATGACTTATGATTGAGTTTTAGTTATGCTCGCAAATCATAAAATCCAGCTGGCCAACAAAACAGAGCTGTATAATCGAGAGATAGTGCCCCCTTTTGCCAAAATATCTGCAAAGCACAATAATACATGTATATTAATAATAATACCGGCACATGACACTCGAAACACGTAAGTGCATGTACTTACATACGTTTCACACTTGTTCCCTACCAAACCAGTAGAACTGCTCTCCATTCTTATGTACACACTGTACACACAAGAATGGAGAGCGGTTTACGTTACGGTACAATAATTTGGTAGGGAAAAAGTGTGAATCGTATCATACGATTCGTATGTAAGTATAATACGTGTTTCGAGTTATTGTAGCTACCAGGGATGCCAAAAATCCAATAAATATATGTTGTTCACCTCGACACCAAATAAGTAATTATTCACAGCACAGAAATAAATAATTGAAGTACAGAAATCTGCTTCAATAAAGAACACCTGATATACATACAAATTCGAAGGTTAATAGGTGATGAGGTATTTAACCACATAATCGCTTACATACAATTCAACAGGATATTACTTGCTCGGTGTTCTTTATTCAAGCAGATTTCTGTATCAACGGTAAGACAAATAAAATACAGATACCGCTCACGTTCTCGAACACACGGTCAAGTAATACCCTCGCATAAATGCTTCATTTGATGTATCCGTTTCAAAAGGGTACCATCTTCCTCTCAAAAATCCGCCCAAATTCAAACCCGCGGCCGTCGGCAACTACGAAAGCAAAAAGCAAGGCTATACGAGAGGTGTTGGTAAACAAGAAAAATGATACCATGCGCACTGTTTCAGTATGCTCGGTGTCGTGTTTGCTGGACAACAGGCCCATGTCTCGACTTGAACCTTATTTTAATCGATAAATCATTCACTGCAACATCCCATTTCCTTTGTACAGTCTATAACCTCCATGAACTTGCAGAAAGGGTGCTGTTCGAGAACGTGAGCGGTATCTGTATTGATTGAATTGCACGGCATGCAACAACCACACCTACATCCCAAGAATTGGTGTGTGCCTTCAAGAACAGAAGCATCTCGAGTGTCATCGGTGAGAACCGGTGACGCTCGTGCCAGAGCGCCGAGCTGAACAGCCTCTCCACCACATTAGACGTCTGCTGCACACCTGGTACTCCAGTAAATTGCTGTATCTTCTCATCAAAATGCAAAAATCAATTACCGTTTCCCCCCATAAAATAATACTGATCGATATATTTATTTTTCGGCCTACTTTATACTTAGTGTATAGAGAGAGCCATTTCAGCTTCACTTTGAGCCCCCGACCGTCTCCAGATCACAACTGCGAGCCGAGTTAGATGCCTTGAAATGGTGTACCATATCGAGTCCCTAGTGATATTTCTTCTTAGTGATTGTCAGGCCAAATCCGTCTCGCGAATTTCGTCGACGCCGGCAAGTTCCACATCTGCAAGCTCGACAGCATTGCTGCTCAGCACCGACTTTGCCTCCGGGTCTTCTCCTCCGTGGGCTTGCTTGCACTTCCGCAAGTTATCGAGTGTCGTGGCGGACGGAGCGTACAAGTAGCACAGCGTGTACACGTAGACGTTGAACATGGTTTGGAGCGAGGTCCACGCGCCTCCGCTCGATGGGGTTGGAGAGAAAGTTCCGTTGGCGAGACCTGAGAACGACGCGATTATCATCACCAAACTCAGCCCCACCAAGTAGCGGTAGCGCATTCGGCGTGCTCGGATCTCCGTGATGCTCATGACGATGAGGATACCGTACCACACGATAAAAACTGCGCTGAGAAGCCCACACAAAACCTTGAGAAGTGCAAAGTCACTGTTCTCGGCCAGAGGGTCCCACGTGGCATCGTTGTTGCGGTTGTACTTGATGTAGCCGTAGTAAAGTGTCATGATCAGCCAGAAGAAGGCCACGAAGATGATTTTAGGCACGAAGAAGCGCGTGTTCGACACGCCGTTTTCTTTGCCTTGAAGACGCAGATTGTCGAGTGAAACCAGCCAGAACAGCAGCAGCATCTGGAAGAACGTCACTTGGAAGCCCACACTGAGGATGCGAGCCGCGTTGCTGCCGTACCTCGCTTCAGCCGCGTAGAAGGGGTCGTTGAAGAGAATCAGCGACAGAACTAGCGCCATGACGAAACCTTGTTCGACGTTCTGCTCACGTGGTGACAGCTTGTTAACACTGAAAATGTACCAGCCAGCGAAGATCGCGGAGAGGAAGAGGAAGAACAACTTCATGCCGATGAGCCAGTTAGTGAACGCTTCAGTGCCCCAAGTCTTGCGGAACTGAACGTTCGACCCATTCAAGGCCAGATTCTCGGTGGAATTGAACAGGACGTCGACCTGGTAGTCGTTGAAGTCAATGTCCCCGAAACGCAGGAAGAAGGCTGGGTCGCAGTACGAAGCGCCTTGTTCACACTCGACGGTGACCGTCTTTTGGATGACGTCGGTGATGATCTCAGCGTAAGTTTCGTTGCCGCTGGTATCGTTGAGGTAGAATCCCTTGACGTGTGGTGTCATCGTGACATCGAAAGACCGAGCTGCTTTCTGTAAATTCGGGAACGCAGCCTCCAGGTAGAAGTAGCGATTGAGCTGAGTGAACCCGTTGAGTCCGAACGTGTAGTGAACCACATGAAGACTCTGCTCGCTGCTTGCAAACGGTCGATTCGTTCGGTCCGCGCACGCATCGAACATGCAGGTAAGCACAGACCTTTGCTCCGTCGACGACAGGCTGAGCACCTCGTCGATAGCTGAAACGCTCCCATTCGCGTCCGTGTCCTCGACGGCGGTCGTGCTGTTAGGGCCGAGACACTCCTTGTAAAAGCTGATGGAGAAGTCGGACGTGCAGCGAGTCGGGATGCTGGTCCAGTCAGAGTTGGCCACCGCAGGCGAACTGCTGAAGCCAATTAACACGAACAGAGCTAGGAACGTGACTGCGATGCCCGAGACGAGCAGCAGCTTCAACATTGAAATGACTTCGATCCGCATGAAGCTGCCATCTTCTCCCCGCTCCGCAGGTTTGGACTTCATTTCCGTTGGGTGAAGCACTCCCTCAACCTTGTTACGCGATAACTTTCGAGTCGTTGGAAAAGCGAAAATGGTGTATGCAACTTTTAACCGCACCCTGCGATGGTTCACCACTTTCACGCACGCGTAACTCAACTAAATAAATTCGTCCGTTTTCTCTTCCTGACTTGCTGAAACCCCTGTGCGGCTGATGCCCTTGAGGCATCGGCATTGGTACCGCCATTGATGTCGGCTTTGTCCAAGCTTGAATTAGCTCATGAAGCTGTGAATATCCGGGAGGATAGATGACTGCATAATGTGTATATCAAGGTCTCATGGTGGATCCCCCACCTCTTACAGCTAAATTACATCCATTTTGCTACACGATGAACACTTAACAATTTTCTACGCTTGACAACTCTTCGCTCAGTTCAGGGACGCTCAGGCAAAAGCGCAGACCAGTGCACTGAACACGACCACGAAAGCGAGGAGGAGATAGAACCAGCCCATGTACAGCAGTACAAGCACAGCCAGTGCAAGCGGCACACTTGTGGCTGCGATCTTGAATAGTCGGGAGTTCTCGAAGCGCTCCAGCTCCTCTCGCTCTTGTTTGACGCGTTCTCGCTCTTTCAGCAGGTACTTCTTGCGTTCACGTTCATTGAGGTCTTGCACCATTGAGTTTCGTTCCCAGTGGTTTCGAAGCAGACCGTACGATGCAGCGCCAAACGCGGAGAGGGCTCCGAGCGCTATCAGTGAATCACTTTTCACTGGGTCAAAAGCGATGGCCGACGACGACTTCGGCTTTGCGACTTGGCCAAGCTTGTCGGATCGGCCCATTGATTGACCACCGTCGACGTACTTCCCCTTACTCGAGCGGTTACCGAGTTGACGTACGCGAAGAGCCTGATCGCGATGTGTGGGAGACGCCTGGAGCTTGAGATTCGGCGTGCAGCCCTTGTTGACGCTTCTGTACGACTCGAAAGTTGACATTGTTGGGACACTGAGCTAATTGCAGAATGGGATCTTCCAGCCAACGTCCTGCAGTGCGCTACTCTGTTTGAGGACGAAACTACCCATGCTCGAGTGAGAAACTTTTCCTGGCGTCCTGAGCGCCAGCGGCTGCATATGCTGCAATATTCCCAGTTCGTGTCATACCAGAGGACGTACGCAGATGATCCTGTGTAAGTGTCCCCTTTGTTGAATCTAGTAGGCAGTGTCATCACCCTCGATTGCAATTCCAAAACTTGTCCATATTACTTCGTTGACCACTTATCAAACCATTCTACTAGTCTACGAGTTTTCAAACTCTTATCTATGCTGATCGATGCTACATATCTGCATATTCGTTACGAATAGCTCGAGCTTCACGGGTGGTGACGGCGTCAACAAAATTCACGAGTTCAGTTTCGTTGGCCGGAGGCAAGTCGCTGCCGTAGAGAGCAAATAATTCAGCTGACGTGAAGCCATTGAAGAACTCGGATGCCTTTTCGGCACACGCAGCACAAAATGCCAGGCGATTGCTGCAAACGGAGCAACCCTGGAGAAGATGCACGAACTCAACCTGTGTAGAAGCGAAGTGGCTCATAGCCGGAGAAAGCTTCCTCATCAACCGCTCCAGCTCGCGTTTATCTGCCATCAACAACGAAGAAGAGGTCAGGTTTTGCTAGTTCTGCCGGGTAATGAAGCTCAACAAAAAGGCTACCTCCGATCATGCTCTCGTTGGACTTATCCTGCTCGAGTAGTATAAGCTCATCGTGGCCATCAAGTGTGAAAAGGGTTCGATAACGACGGTGTTTCGATTCACACAAAGCTTGAAGCTCTCGGTCACAACGGTCTTTTATTTGCAGAGCTCGAGCCAGTTTGATCTTCCCTGGAATATGCACGCTAGATGTAAGCCCCTGTCACCACTACAATTTGGATACCGGTAAGAGAAACAAACCGTTCAAGTTGCGGTCGCTCTGTTCATGTTTTGGTCGATTCAAATCTAATTCGAAAGGCATAGAGTGAAGCTCAGCGCAGAATATATGGGAGTTGATCAGCAGTGATGACGATTCATCACCTTCGCGAGCAACAAGTCGGTTGAACTCGGCCGCGGCAAGCGTTCGTCGACTCAGTGGATCCCTACAGCAACAACAGGGAAATTCGATCATTCTTGGCTGATAGACAAGTAACCTCAAAGCAACCTCCGAACATGCCTTCTTTGCCGACTTGGTTGAGTTGTTGGGGTCAATTCGGAGGCTGCCCGGCGCATCACCTTGCCTGAGCTAGTCGTGTCATCGCCAGTATCATGCATTTGCTTCGTCTAGTAGCTGGGACAATGAGGAGCATTCCATCTCCCGATGACTTGCTCAGGACACGAAGACACCTCCAACCGCTATTTTTGATGTAAAGCATGGTTTGCATTGGTGGTGGCCGTGTATTATCCTGAGCTACGTGACGCTGCATCACGGCAGTGGATGGATGACAACTTCAACCTGTAACCTCTACTTTATGTACGACACATAGATTTAATGTGTTACACTCTAACTCGTAATTACGCCTCCTCTCGCCCCTTTTCGTAAAAACCCGAGCCCAAATCTTTGTTGGCGAGTAGACTGCCGGCCACAAGACGCTAAACGTATCGGGGGGAATCGCCGCTTGGTTCCGCTCTCTCTTCCAGCCTCGCCGCGTCGCTCTTCACCCCTCCCCCCTCCGCCACCATGTCGATGGTTTTTGACGAGTACGGTCGCCCCTTCATCATCCTGCGCGACCAGGAGCAGAAGGCGCGCATCAAGGGCGTGGAGGCCATCAAGGTGCGTGTCAAAAAGCTGTCGAAAACGTTCTCGACACTTGTCAAAAACTCTAACCCGACCTCCCCATTCTTGTGTATACACTTTGTCAAAAACTCGGTATACGCTGTCAAAAACAAAAACCCTTTAGAGCAACATCCTGGCGGCGCGCACCGTGTCCAGCCTGCTGCGAACGTCGCTGGGCCCGCGCGGCATGGACAAGATGATGGTGAGCCAGGACGGCGACGTGACCATCTCGAACGACGGCGCCACGATCCTGGAGCAGATGCAGGTGGAGCACCGCGTGGCGCACCTGCTCGTGGAGCTCAGCAAGTCGCAGGACGACGAGATCGG
>JAHQIV010001683.1:0-10482 GCA_030463285.1 Phytophthora europaea
GCCCAACGTAAAAGGTTGGGTGGAGGCGCATGCTGGACGGTATGTCTAGCGAGTACGCGTTACCATGCTTCGCCAACACGGTGAAGGGTCCGATGAAGCGCGGGGCAAGCTTGCTTGCTCCGAAGTCAGAAACTGCATGTTTAGCTAGGTTCTGTGTAACTAACAGAACTAATGAACCCACTTTGAATTCATTTGTGTTTCCCCTGCCATTGTTGTCTGCGTTCAACTTCTGTCGATCGACAGAAGCTGCAATAGCATCTTGCACAAACCGTATGACGGCTTGTCGGCGCTTAACAAAGTCCATTGCCTTCGAGCTGAACTCTTTGTTCAGGTCGATGTCCTTGTTCACAACAGGCCCAGCCTGTGTGTGGTTGTTGTTGAGAGTGCTCACGTCGATTGGACTACGCGCAGTCCGTGCGCGTGTCGTCACAGCTGATACATTGCTCGTATCAGCGTGTTCATTCGGTTTGGATGAAACCGGATATCCTCCCCCACTTAAGGAAGGAGCTACCGCAGCGCGTACGCTCGGTACGCGTGGATGTCTCATGGCGTTCACAACGAACGGTGTGTGTCCTGCCGAGACATGCACCGAGCTGTTGATGGCGAACTCCGCCATCGGCAAACAGTCTCTCCAGTGACGGAACGAGTGGGCGTAACTCTTCAGTGCGTCAACTAGTACTCGGTTGACACGCTCGGTTTGTCCGTCGGTCTGCGGATGATCCGCAGTCGACATGGACAACTGCGTTACAAGAAGTTCAAACAATTCTTGCCAGAACGCATTGCGAAGCGCGGATAACTGTCCGACACAACGTCGATAGGCATGCCACGGTGTCTGAACACGATGTCAACAAACAGACGAGCCGTCTGCTTGGCTGTCACCTCGGCTGGAACTGCAGCAAGATGCACCATCTTGCTGAAGCGGTCAACGAAGACCACAATACCAGTCCTTCGCTTGTTGTCGGGCGGAAGACCAAAGGCAAAGTCCATTGAGATGGACTTCCAACACTCCGACGGAGTCGGTAGTGACTGAAGTGGAGCCTGCGAGAAGGGTGCGGGCTTCACGCGCTGACATACCTCGCAAGCACGGGCGTACTTGCGTACCCACTTGCACTAGTGACTCCAATAGAAGTCACGCGTGAGAAGTAAGTATGTCTTCTCCCGACCGGGATGTCCCGACGTCGGGGCATCGTGATACTCGTAAGTGATCCTGAGCTTCAGCTCATGATCGTCCGGTACGACAATGCGATCAGAGTTGTTGTCGACTGCGCTGAAGCAGCATACCATTGTGTTCACGATAACGATGTACACGGGCTCGGAGGTGTTTCGCCAGCTTCTGACGGGACTTGTCAGAAGGTGCAGCGAAGTAGTCCAACAACTGCTTCGCGTCCGCATCGTTAGCGTATGCGGCACTCACATCGTCTAACAAAGACGATGCGGGAGTAGTCGTTCTCACGACGCCAATTGCATTGGCGTCGGCCGTTAGCACCGCATAGTCAGGTCGACGCGAGAGCGCATCGGCCACAACATTCAACCTTCCAGGTTTGTATTCAACCTGTAAGTTGTACTCTGCAAAGAATGAAAGCCATCTTGTCATGCTTCGTGAGATGTGTGGCGACTTGATCGTCGGTGTAGACCACGAACGGTCTAGATACACTTGAAACTTTGCGAGTGCATACTTCATGGCAAGGTGTTCCTTGTCATGCACCGGATAGTTGCGCTCAGCTGGCTTCAGCTGACGCGACTGGTAGTAGACTACGCGATGACGTCCCTCGTGATCGTGTTGCATTAAAGCGCATCCGATTTCGCAATCGGATGCGTCACACACAACGTGGAACGGGCGATCTTGGTCGGCCACTGCCAAGATCGGCGCCTCAGTCAAACCCTGCTTGACTGTATCGAAGGCCTGCTGACAATCAGCAGTCCAATCCTATGCAGCGTTCATCTTTAGGAGCTACGACAGCGGGCGAATCTTGCCCGCGTAGTTGCTCACGTACTTGCATCAGTACGTAGCGAGTCCAAGGAACTGCCTCAGTTCCTTGACGTTTGAAGGCGCAGGCCATTCATTGATCACTCTGACCTTTCCCGGGTCAGGGCGTACGCCGTTCTTCCCTACGAAACACCCAAGTACGGGTATCTCGCTATCCCCGAAGATACACTTCTTCAGGTTTGCGTAGAGCTCGTGCTTATGCATGAGCTCATGCAACCTGCGGAGATGCTCCTTGTGCATCTCCACGTCCGCCTTTCCGTTCACATCCCAGCTGTGAATGAGCACATCATCGAAATAGCTTGGTGCGAAGTCGCGCACCGAGCGCAACAAGTGCGTGACGCACCTGTTGAACGTCGCAGGGGTGTTCTTCAGGCCTTGTGGCATTACGGGCTACTCCCAGAGTATGCCGCTCGGAGTGCTTACCGCTGTGAGAGGTATATCACTCTCGCGCATGAGGATCTGATAGAACCCATCTTTCAGATCAAGAGTACTAAAGATAGTGCTCAAGGTCATCGAATCGATGATCACATCTTTTCGTGGTATCGACGCAGACGTCGATACCGTCGCGTCGCTCAGCTTTTTAGAAGCGTAAACAATGCGCCACCCGCCCTGCAGCTTCTTGCCACAGAACGTGGTCGCGCTGTGCGGGGACTTCGATTCCCGCACTTGTCAAGCCTTGCGACGACTTTCGAAGATGTCGTTGATCGCCTTGACTTGCTCCCGCGGCAGTGGCCACTACCGCGTCACACAATACCTCGTTCTCGGCACGAGACCAATCTCGTGCTGAACACCCTTGTCCTGCGGCAACTCCGCTGGGATATCGTCCGGGAGCACATCCACGTACTCACGGAGGACCTCGTAGAAGGGACTCGACTTGAGTGATTCCCAGCTCTGCTCATCGAAGCGTTCCTTCTTCGACTTCGCGCTGAGGGCGTCGGCGCCCTCAGTGACGAGCTGCTTCAGCTCTTCCGCTTCACACTTCACCCTCTCGGCGTCCGAGAGGATGCAAATCTGTCCGATGCGTCCATCGTGCAGGTCGCGGGCGAAGCGCTTCCAGCTCGTGACTGGAAGCGAGATCAACTCCGAGACTAACGTCGGAGGGTTCTCAATCCTCATCTTCTCGTACTGGAGACCAGTATTCGTACGCGGCAAGCCACTCAGGGTCTCGACGGTCGTCTCCAGCTTCGGTGTCTGCCCGACAGACACTGCTTGTAGCGTCTCGGTCCCTGACCGAGACTTGCGCAGCTTAGCTCGCTTGCGCCGCTCGCTTCTTGTGTGGAACCCGGTTCCGCGCGTTTTGTATTGTCCAGGCCGGCCGTGGACAGATCTTCCTTTCGGTCGCCGGCGGGTTCTACCCGCGTGCGCACGCAATCAAGCCCGGCTTGATCGCGTATCGCTTGTTCGTGCAGACCGGCTGCACGTGAGCACTCAATGCGTTCCTTGTAACTTGTGTGTCGACACAAATAGTCAACACGACCGCGTCAATCTGGACGCTTCCACAACCTCTCGAATTCGATCGAATCTGATTCTTCTGATTCAACTGACATTTTCTCCCAACGACTCTCTCAGTCGTTGACCTCCGCGCGGGGTGACCGGGACAGCCGCGTTTAGCGCTGCCTCAACTGGAGGGTCGCATGCACCGCGTGGTGCATGTGCTGTGCCGACAGGACCATCGCTCACTGTCGCGCTGCTACTCCCGAAGTGCACGATCGTGCGCTTCGTCCAGTCGATCACCGGATCATGTCGTGCAAGCCACGGCATGCCCAGCACCATGTCGAGCGTATCGTCTAAGTCAAGCACGATAAGTTCGTCCACGAACATCTTTTCCTGATACGAGAAGCGTACGCGTACGACACGTTTCTCGGTTCTAACAAATACACCCGTTGCTAGTCTTACTTCCAACAGACTTCGAGGTATTAATACCTCCTCGACGTCAAGCCTCGCTAGGCTCTGCCGTCGAACAAACTTGTTCGACGCACCGCAATCTGCCAGAGCACGAAGAGGTATCTCCCTCTTCTTTCAGGATGACAAGGTTTGGCTTGTCATCTTGCTTCTTGCAGTGAGAGTGGGGGCAGCAGTCTTTAATACAGCGTGTCCGATATCGGCACGCTCGACTGCATCACCAGCAGGGCGCCCCGCGCCGCCGTCGGCCTCACCACCTGGCGTGGCATCGGCCGCGGGACGTTCACATGCAGTTTAGCCTGCGACAGGCTAAACTGCATGTGAACGTCCTGCGACAGGCTAAAACCTTCCTGCATTGTGAGCGTGGTCGCAGCCTCGAGAGTACTTGGGTACTCTCAGAAGAGATAGGTCTTCACAGGCACATCTTTAAGGCCCTTCATGAACGCGACGACCTTAGTCGCCTCGTCGATTGGATTGGTTTCGATGTTCGAGACCAAGTACGGCGCTCTTTGGGCGTAAGCATGCTTGCCCTGTTGCAGATCGAGGAACTCAGCTCTCGATCAGAATTCATTCTGTGGGGGCTCAGATGCTTGTTTGAGCTCCTCCTCAAACACCTCGTAGGTGCTAAAGTACGTAGGATCAGTGAGTCGGCGTCCATACGCCCAACTCCTCGCTCGTCCGTCAAGGCTCGACATGGCGAACGCAACCTTCGACAACGGGTCGACTTCGACAAGCCAACGAAGGAGAGGCTCGCCCTCTCTTCCAACGTAGCTGTTCACGTGGAGTTTCAACGACTCCACGCGCGGTGTGGACGGAGTCGACACCGTGGCGCGAGCAGCCGTCTCGCGCTGTTCCTTCATGATAAAACCCAGAGCAACCCCGTATTGTTCTGTTGTCGATAGCGTGCGCAGCATCGTCGCTACTGCCGCTTCTCCAATGACTGTCGCCAGTTGTTGGAGCGCCTCCCACTCTGGGTCCGACGGGTGGGGACAGTCTCCGCATGCAGCATGCGTTGCAGACGCGTTCGGGCTACCAGTGGAAATGTTCGTGTCCACGGGCAGGTTCTCAGCCCCGCGTTCGTATTCCATACAAACGTGTAGTTAGTCGGTCGTTGGACGGCCTACAATGTGCTACCAGGTGTAATGGGCTTACTTAAGCTCAATACTTTAGCTTACACGTCTGCGCACGTGTATGAGGAAGCGCAGGTATATTTAACTTAGATTAAGTATACTTGTGCCCACAAGTATAGTTAAACCTAAATAAAGGGACTAATTAGAAGCTAGCTGTAAAAATGAGAACTGAATTGAATGTTAACTGTGGTTTCCTCCTAAAACTAATATCTATAAAGAAAGGTTCTGCCAACGAGTGGTTGGCAGAATATCGGACCTCATGCATGACTCTTATTGGTGGAAAGATGCTGCTTTCTACCAATATTATTGCTTCCTAATATGAATGGTGACCACAGTCTGATGTGGTCTACCTAAATGTATCCCTTAGTGCATGTTGCACTAAGATAGGAGGTGAACCGAATATGTAGCCCCGCTACATCGCCCGTTCGTCTTCTGCCTTTCGGGACAGAATCCAGAGTGAGGCTCCGCGCTGCTCGTCGGCATCGGATCCTCGACCTTCATCCGTCTCACAGCCGGCTACCATATCTTCGCACGCCAGCCGTTGCCCACCGCCCTTCAACCACCACCCACCGTCCTTCAACCTGCCGGCCGCTGTCAGTCGCTGGCGGCGATCTTTCCACTTCTGGCCGCCGCCGGATTCCAGAGTGCTTCCACCGCCCCCTCGCCAATCTTCCTCACGTCCGTCTCTTTCGTGCGCGTCGGCCCGCTGCCTGCTGGCGGGCCTGTCCGCGGTCCTCATGTATTACACGACTTCATCAAATTGAGGGTCCTCCACGACCCTGTCGTTGGGGTGCAGTCGTTCGTATTCGGCACCACCGACCCAGCTGGTCTCGCCGTCCTGCTCTCGGATTTCATACCCACCACATATTGTCCGGCCCGGTTTCGTTGTCTTCGACGTCGCATCTCCACCAACTTGCTACTCTGGTCGACGCTTCCGCGCGTACTCTCAGCTGAGCGCTGACGTCGCTTCTCACCTCTTCTCGCCGAGGTTGGACGGTCAGTTTCCACTGCTGCCCGTACAGCCGCCGATGTCGCCAGACATCGTGTCGGCGTGCGCCTTCATCAACGCTGACACCTGTCAGCTCCGCCTCGATGTCATCCGCTGTCCGCTGCAAGAGTGAGGTAGGAGCGTGGTACCTTACCATGAATGACACGTGCGCTGTAATTGACTCTGGCTCGCCATTTTGTCCTCGCGCCGCAGCACGTAGTTTTCGTAGCCTGCAGGCTCGATCACACACTACGGACCCATCCACATGTGCACAAACTTTGGACGCCTTGGGTCACCCAAGGGGGTTATACACCCACACGCGATCCCCCGCCTCTAACGATCATGTCTGCTTCGCCCGCCTACTGTAATAGCGCGCCTACCTTGCCTGCTCATTCGCCGCACATTGATGGCTCCGTTAAAGAGAGCAGACGTTAGCCATCGATGATACGGCAGCAGGTCGCCAGCTTCAGTCACCGCCGTTCTCGCAGTATCTCATTAGGCAGACGCAGCCGTCTACCCATCATTAGCTCATTTGGCGTCAACGCCACCGTGTAATGCCTTGTCGAATTGTAGGCATACACTGCGCACTGTACCCAATCGCCCCAGACATTCTGCTTTTCGTCGGCCATGAAAGTCGCCACGCAGTTCTTCCACGTGCAAGCCTCTCAGTGGCGGAATCACCTCGCTCGGACGAGCCTTGCGACTACCGCATTCCTGGCAGCCCCTCACCCAAGCGTTCACTTCGCGCTGCAATCCGGGCCACCAGTACTGTTGCGCCACGCGACGGTACGTATGGGGATCTCGTTGACGCCCCGCCCAAATGGAGCCATGCATTTCCTTGAATTCCGCTGGCCAAAGTGCTGGCAGCAGTATTACTCGTCGCTCACGCTTCGTGTGGATGACCACTAACCCGTACTTGTTCTCCACTACCATGTCCTTGTAGCTGCCGTCTCTTACCACTCGTTGCACACATCGGCTGCACTGACGTGCCCTTACCAGCTCTATGTCAGTGTCTTGCAGCGTCGGTTCCGGTCCTTGCTCGTCGTCGTCGTCTCCCACTATGGCGACCGCCTCCGAGATGTCCGGACCGTCGACCGACAGCCTCTTATTTGCCACTACGACGGTCCGCTTAGCTCGCCTCGCTTTCTCTGGTGCGTTGGTCGCTGTTTCGGTCGATGTCGTCGCGTTCGCCTCCACCCCGACTGACGGGATCTCGCTGAAAGACTCCGCCCAGGTCACTTGCCTTCGACTCGCTCGAGTCGTGGCTCCGGGGTCACCAACGTCAATCTCGTCGACGGCCGTTTGCCGCCCGTCTGCCCTTGTGATGCCGCTTCGGCTTCGGCCCGCCGCCTAGCCGCTCGTGGCCAGGGTCGTGTCGGACTCGGCCTTGCGTCGTCTGGTATCGTGCCGATCGCCTCCATCGCCGCCGATCCACCAACTGCTCCCGTGTCGCCTCCAAATGTGACATTCGCTACCTTATCCGCCGTTGGCTCAGCTGCCGTCGTCGTCGCGTCCTCAGGTGTCGTCACTGCCTGAGGTCTTCTAGTTGATTGTCGCGCGTACTCTTCCGCTGCGCGTAACTCTTCGCAGGGTGGAAAACCCGGAGTTTTTGAGAAGCCATGGGGGATCTGAGCACGTCCGGGGGTGGCTGGGTTATGGTTTTATAAATCCCTAACCCGCTCTATCAATTCAACACCAACGTGCAATTTAAACTACAATTCAAAACTGCGATTCACCGTAGAAACCCAGATGCCATCTCTCTTCCGAATGTAGTACGCCTTACTCGCTAAGTGCCGTGCCTGCTTGCGGGCCTCAACACGGGCTGCCACTGACTTCTTGTCACATTTATTCTTTCTTGCCACGTGATTCAGCAGTCTTTGAGGTGTTTTCAGCTCCCGGTGGCAATAGCGGAATGTTCGCAGTATGTGTAGCTTGGGGCGGCCAGCCTTCTTCGGTGGAGCTGGGCTGGGTGCTTTCTTAGTTTGGCTTTCACTCCGCTGCGGGTTATCGGGGTCATAAGTAGTTGAACAATGAAGCAAGCAACTAAATCGTATTCTGCATTTGGGTCATATTTCACTTCTCAGTCTACAGACTACGGATTGATGCTTAGCTGCGTGATTGATTGAGGTGCGGGTTTATCCTGGGAATAGGGTGGGTGGGCTTTTTAATAAACCCGATAATAGACCAACCCATGGGCAGCGTGTGTGGTCGGTTGTATTTTTTGGGGTAACCCACTCTCGAAATACCCCACTACGAACCCTGTCTCTTCGGTTGTGGGCAAATCGTGGTCCTCAGTCTTCGCCTCATCCTCGCCGTCCCGTACTCTTCGCTAATCTAACCGTCATCCTCCCTGTATGCCAACTGCTGCTAAGACGGCCGCGGGTGCCCGCGAGAGAGCATCCGCTACGACGTTAGTGGTGCCTGGTCGGTAGAAAATCTGGAAGTCGTACTTCTGCTGCGTGAGCGACCACCTGTGATGCCTTCCCGCCAGATTCAGCCTCGTCCTCAGCCATGTTAACACCGCATGGTCGGTGACGATCTCGAATGTCCGTCCGTAAAAGTGCGGCCGGAATAGCTTCACGGACCAGGCCACAGCCATACATTCCAACTTCGTAATGGAGTAGTTCGCTTCAGTGTCATTGTTGACCTTACTGGCGAATGCTATGGGGTGCAAGCCTCGACTCTGATCCTTTATCAGGCATGCACCCAACCCGATCTGGCTTGCATCTGTCACCTAGCGGAAGGGTCGCCCAAAGTTAGGGTATATGATCAATGGTTTCATAGTCAGCGCCGCCTTCACCCGCTCAAGAGCGACTTCTTGTTCTTCGGTCCACTGCAACTCGCAGCTCTTCTTGAACAGCCGCGTCATAGGGGTCATGATGGACCCAAATGCTTCAACGAATTTCCTATAGTAACTGCCCAAGTGTACAAACATCTTCACCTCAACAGGGTTACTCGGTCTGGGGAACTCAGTCACCACCATGGTCAACCGCTCCACAGGGCGAGCGCCTTCATCATTCAGCTTGGGGCCCTGGTATTCCATGGACCTGGCGGCTAACACGCACTTTCGTAGCTTTAGAGTCATCCCCGCCGCCGACAACCTCTTCAACACCGTGGCCAACTGCACGAGGTGCTTTCGCACATCGCCACGCGTGAACACCACGATATCATCCAGATAGACCAAACACATAGTACATGTCAGGCCTCTCAACAGCCCGTTCATCATACGTTGAAAGGGTGAGGGTGCATTCATCAAGCCAAAAGGCATGCGTAGAAGACGATACAAACCCTGCTTGGTTGTAAATGCAGTCTTGTCATGATCTTCGGGAGGGACGCCTATCTGCCAATAGGTCGAGCGTCGTGAACAAGATCGCTCGTCCAAGAGCTTCCAGCGTGTCACCGATCCTGGGTAGCAGGTACACGTCCTACTTTGTGACTTTGTTCAACACCCGATAGTCAACACAAAATCTCACTTCACCGTATTTCTTTTGAACCAGCACTACGGGGAACCCCCACGCGCCGTAACCTTCTTCAATTACTCCGGCCTGCAGCATTTTTTTCCTTCGACAATCACGTCCTCTGTCTGCGCCTGCCGTCTACGCTTCAGCACGATCGGTGCAATATCGATGTGGTGCTAGACCGGCAGCGCCGTAACCGGTGGGCATCCTCCTTTGCTCGACGCCACCTCTCAATATGCCCGCAGCAACTTCACCACCCATGTGCGGGCGTCTGGATCCGTAGTGCCAATCTGCACCTCCTCCTCATTGTCCAAACGTGTCGTAGTGTCGCCCATCACGTCCAGCCGGCCGGGTCCAATTCACTGTTTAGGTCGAGCACTTGTATGTCGTCCTCAAAGGGCACCCAGGTACCTAACTCTCGTTTGCCAGGCAGCTTCGTTCGACCGCCGTGCATGTTGAAGGCCGGGAAAGTACCTTTCCGATTCGTGTCTTGGTTACTGTCACGGCTAACATCACGGCGCCACAGCTCCGAGTCGGGATGAACATGCCCTCTTCTCCGTCGACTGCAGCCACGGGCACCTCGACTAGAGTCACGGCATTTCGTGTCAGCCGCGCATGTCGCACCAGCCTCACGAGCGCTACTTTGGCACCGCCATCTACGCCATTGGTGCGAAAGGGGAACACCACGAGCCTCTCCTTTTCGTAATAACGAACTTCCTTCCGATCGAAGTCCATGTTAGCGCGGTGTTTGCGCTTGAAGTCCGAACACACTAGGAACTCGTCGGTGCAACCCTCGATCACGCATGCTCTGATCTTACTCTTTGTCCGAACACTCCCACCATACTAAACGCCCACACCCCAATCACGTCCAATTGAAAACCGCCAATACCCTCAACGCAATCCACCGGAGAGGGCTCTCGGACGCGTTCCCCACGCGCCATCCAGGCAGTGCCGGCCACCGAGTACCGTGCTCCGCTATCCAGCTTCACCTGCCGCCGGCTGCCATTGACAATCACT
>JAHQIV010001684.1:0-10472 GCA_030463285.1 Phytophthora europaea
AAATTCAGCGCAACGTCTTGGTGCCAAACGTTCTTGGACCCGCGAACAGCCATGACCCGCTTGGATCCCTTGTTAGTCTGAAATGCGGTTTCGTCCATGTTGAAGACGCGCATTGCATCTAGCTGGTGCTCAACCACGGCCTTGATCAGCGAGTTGAAAAACATCTCCAAGTCGCCCTTAGTGACAGCGTTGCGTGCCTTGCTCACCACCTGAGAAGTTCGGGTAGCGAGCAGTGGGTGTCGCCCCATGAAGCGGCGATACCACCCGCTGCCAACACTTCGGCCAGTGATCATGGAGCTTGTGGTGCCGGCCTTGTAGATGATCTCCTTGCGGCTTGTGGGATGGCCAACTTGGGGCCGGGCCACGGCGGGCAAGTGCGCGAAAATACCCATTTTCCCCTTCGCGACCCATTTCGTAAGGGTCCGATAGGGAATGGAGGTGCTGTCACTGACATTACGGGCCTTTTCACCGGCGAGAACGCGCTGCACAGAAGTGTTAAGCTCTTCGATCGTGTAAGCGGGCATGTTGGAGGTGGAAGTAGGCGAGGTTGTCGTAGTCTTCGGGAAAATAGGAAGCTGAGCTAAAAATTGGCGGGGAAGTGCTCTTTTATCATACAGTTTGGCGGGTTTTACTGGGTGGTAGCTCTTGCAGACTTCGTGCCAATCGTATTCCTGAAAAAACGTTGTAGCCTACTAATTGGCTGAAGCGAAACAGGCACATAAATGGCAGAGTGCACGCAACTAGCCCCGTACCTTACGATGAAATGTTAAACCACTGGTGATGACAAAGAAATGTAGTATCATGGACAACAATACAGCAGCCCACCGTTGTTCCCAAATTTCAGAGCTTCTTCGTGCGAAGCGCGACTTTGTCATTCAAGCCGATGCTGCGGCTGGTATCGTAAGCACGGAATCACTTGCTTCGGGCGGGCGCCTTCCGCGCTGCGGGCCGTTTGGTTGTGGAGTGCGTTCCCTTCCAACGTCACTACGAGGTGCCTCGCTTCTTCTCCTCGGATGTGGAAGACCAAGGCAGACTGTGGAGGTCTCCAGCTCTGTACAGTCCCGGGGCTGGCAGGAGACGGAGGTTCAAATCCTTTTCTTCCGAAAATTGGGTGAAGCCAGCGTTCCTCACGTTCTTCACGCTCGAGAAGCATCTGATGGTACCAATCAAGTTCGTTGTCCCCCATGGAGACGATGCGTGGCCCAAAGCAGCGTGGGGGTACCCCCTGGGCAAACATGCCGTGTGGCTACGTAAGCAGTGGAGAGAGGGAGGACACATGATCGACCAGCAACAACTCGAGGAGCTGGAGGAGATGGAGTTCGCTTGGGATTGGTCCCAATACAAGTGGGACCACTTCGTCCTGCCAGCACTTCGGAGGTTCTACGAGTTGAACGGGCACACGGATGTGCCTCACGACTTTTGCATCCCGAAGGGGGGTCCCGAGTGGCCTGAGCACTTGTGGGGCCAGCGTTTGGGGAATAAAGTGTCGAGTATTCGGATCCAAAATATCATTGCGAAGCAGGTGGAAGCGGACAAGGACGAGCTAAAACGACTGAACTTTTGCCATGACTCGACGTTGTACGATCGTAACTGGCGCGAGAAAGTGGTGCCGGCACTGAGAGCATTTCACCAGGTGTTTGGGCACTGTAAAGTGAGCAGATGGATCACGGTACCGTCGCGACTCCCATGGCCTGAAGCTGCATAGGGGTGCGTTTGGGTAATACTGTCGATCAAATTCGTTGTGGTAAAATCGGCGCCAATCAAGACAAGCGCGAAGTTGGAGGAGTTGGGCTTTGTGTGGGACTTCTTTGAGTCTGAGTGGAGCGAGCGTAACTTGCTTTCTTTGGAGACTTGTCATCACCTGAATGGGCATTGCCGAGTGCCGAAAGCTTTTGTGGTGCCATCGGATGAGAATTGGTCAGCACCGTTGTGGGGTCCGAAGCTTGGGAACGTCGTGAAAAGTATCCGTAATAAAGGCAGTTACTCGACCCAGGTAAAGCGCGACACGGCTCGATTGGAGGAGTTGGGTTTTGTATGGGACTTCTTTGAGTCTGAGTGGAGCGAGCGTATCTTGCCTGCTTCGGAGACTTTTCATCGCCTGAATGGGCATTGCCAAGTGCCGCAATCTTTTGTGGTGCCGTCTGATGAAAGTTGGCCTACATCGTCATGGGGTCTAAAGCTTGGAAATCATGTTGACAATGTTCGTAACCAAGGGACTTACTCCACCCAGGTCATGCGCGACAAGACTCGATTGGAGGAGCTGGACTTTGTGTGGAAAGTCGTTGAATTTGAGTGGAGCGAGCGCATCCTGCCAGCGCTGGAGGCTTTTCATAAAGTACATGGACACTGTCGGGTTCCTTCATCGTGTGTTGTCCCGTCGGAAGCAACTTGGCCGAATCAAGCTCAAGGCCTCAAGCTAGGAATGATCGTTCGTAGCATCCGCAGCCGCGCCTCCTACTTTGATCAGATTGCTCGGTCGATGAACTCGTTGGAGGCGATCGAATTCGATTCGAAGATCGCAGTCTCCAAGTGGAAAAATCGCGTCGAGCCAATATTGGCCACGTTCGAGCAGCTCCATGGACATCGGAACGTGCCGCGCGACTTCATGGTCCCGTCGACCCCTCCTTGGCGAGAGAAGGACTTGGGCATCCAGTTGGGCAAGTTAGAACCGAGATAACTATCGCCCGGGAGAGGGTTAACTCGTTCGCTAGCCATAGCATGAAACATTTTTGGTTAATCGGTGTTGGGAGCTGCTGTCCTGGGCGGAGGGCCTATCAGAAGTTGCAGTGTCAACCGGATGATCGGTGTGAGGACAGCCGCGAGTTCTACGGTAGACCTTGATGAAGGTGAATGACCTAGTAGTAGAATATTAGCCTAAAATCGTATGTAGAAGCGGTAAGCAATTCACGTGAAGGAATCAGCACTCCCGTAGTGAGTCTGTGCTCCAGTTTGAACTATACGCATTGATCCAGCCTAACAAGACCTCAAGCAAGAGTGTTCTCGACTTCACCAACTTGGGCTGCAAGCTAAAATGGCGTGTACCCGTCTTCATTCGTTCGTATCAGCGCAAGCTTTACAGCATACATGCACGCACGAGGATATGCGTCCACGACGCATGACCCCCGTTGAAGAAGAGTTATCAAGATCCGTGATATCTACCGGGACGGGAAACTACGACGAATCGCTCTCATTCTTGTGGGTGACGCGTTTTGTAGTGCAATGGATGCTAGTTTTGGTATTGCTGCTTTCTCGCTGTGATTTAGCCAAAGAAGCAGCATTCACGGTGTGTGGTGCACGGTGGCTTCTCAACTTGTTCTTGAGGTAGCACCTGGAACGTCTTGATCACTGACGCTCGGCTCTGTGAGCTGGACGGACACGCCATGCAGACTGCAGCACCTTTAGTGGCGTAGGTACCAGGAAGACAGGGATTCAGCCGATAATCGGTGGTGGCGAACGGACAGAAGTAGCCTGCAGGACACCAGCCACTGCACGACGCTGCGCTGAGTCCTTCAACGTCTCCGTAGGTTCCTTCTGGACAACGAATGCGAATTCCCTGACGGCAGTAGAAGCCCATCGGACAGATCTTGGCATCGTTTTGGGTGGCATTGCGACCATCAACAGCCATTCCACTAGTCAAGACGCTGTAGTATCCGCTCGTCACGGACTTCGGTTCATTGCCTGTGCCTTCCGGACAATAGACAGTGCTGTTGCCGCACTCATTCTGCGTACGCGAGATACTTGGGGGACTGGGGTATGACGGACAATAGTATCCTGGGGCACAGAGGCCAGAGCACGCAGCCGTGCTTAGACCGCTGGTGGAGCCGAATGTGCCTGCAGGACACTGGTACTTGATGCCATCGATGCAAAAGTACCCAGGCTCACACGGTCTCTGGAAGAATCGGGTGGTGTTGGTGACGCCGATGGAATAGTAGCCGACCTGGATGAGCTGCGGCTCGGGCGAACCGGTACGACAGATCAATCCGTCTGCGCCGCACTCACGTTGCGTTGGAGACGTGCTTCCTTTGGGGCAGTAATATCCTCGCGTGCACAAGCCTGCGCAGAGCGGTGACGTCTCGCCGGACTTGTCGCCATAGCGGCCAGCAGGACACAAGTACTTCTTGCCATCAACGCAAAATAATCCGGGCTCACAGATCCGCTGGCCGTCACGAATGTCCTCATTCTTCGGTGCTTGCTCACCCGACGAACTCACGCTGTAACCTTCAAAACCAACGTCATAGACTAAGAAGCTGTCAGCTCCGAAGGGGAGAAGTCGAACGGAGTAGTAGCCTGGCCATACGGGCGTGGGGACAGCGCTACCGCTTGGACAAAAGACGTTTGCGTCTCCGCAGACGCGAGCCGTGCTGTTCCGACTTGCGAGTGGGCAGTAGAACCCTGACGAACACAACCCAGCGCACGTCGATCGTGTTTCGAGGCCGGCATCACCATAATATCCTGCGGGACATGGGGAACGCACACCACCACTGCAAAAGTAGCCTCGTTCACATGGAAACTGCTCTGGTCGCGTGTACACGGAGTCGTTGCTGTCAGCGCCATCGCCGATGGAAGCGACCAGCGACTTGGGCACCAGTTCACAGGATGACGTAGCTTTATCGAAGTACAGGGCGAAGATTGAAGCGTCAAAGCTGTCTCCACCAGCGAGACGGAAGCAAGTGCACGATCGTCGATCATTCGTGCTGACCGTCGTGTACTCTGGACATGGCTGACAGAGCTCCAGGTCGTCTCCAGTTCCTGGTTTGAACGTGCTCACTGGGCAAGGTGCGCATTGAGCCACTGGGAAGGAATAGTCTCCGTAGTCAACACTGATAGGACTTCGGCCAGTCACGACGTCCATGAAAGCGTTGACGGTGGTGGAATAGTCTCGATACCGACCAGGTTCGCAGCCAGTGGCCTGCGTCTTATTCGGAGTGATTGAACGAACTTGCAGCGATGTGTAGTAGCCTAGAAAAACTTCCCAGGGGGTTCCCGATGCCTCGGGACAAAATGCAGATGCAGATCCACACTCGTGCTGCGTTGGGGTCGTACTCCCAGGAGGACAGTAGTAACCAGCAGCACAAGGACCCGAGCATGTCGGTCTTGTTTCCATCTCTTCCGAGCCGTACGTCCCAGCCGGGCACGGATAGCACGTTCCTCTCCACGCAAACTCCCCTGGCTTTGCCTTGCGTTGGTCATACCATCTCGCTCCAGCAGGATTGTCCTCGGAGATGGCGCAGTAGCCTTTATCCGTTGCAGTTGGCAGCGCAGAGCCTTGTGGACAGAAGGCTGCACTCGTAGCGCAAGCAACAGCTTGGCCCACGATGCTTCCTTCGGGGCAATAGTATCCGGCAGCGCATGGACCCGAACACTCAGGTGTGGTGAGCTCAGCCCTGTCCCCAAAAGTACCAGCAGGGCACTCGTAGCGCTCACCGTCCACGCAATAATGACCTGGTTCGCAACGACGCTGGGCCACACGGGTCACTCGATCCTTCTCGCGCTCTGCTGCCAACGCGTCTACCGTTAATGATCCTTTCGCCGCCACCAGGCCCCCGACAGTGTAATGTCCTGGTGATACTGGAATCGGAAGTGCCGAGCCAAGTGGACAAAAGACATCCACGCTGCCACACGGAAGCTGCGTTGCGCTCGTGCTGCCTCGTGGGCAGTAGAATCCAGCTGAGCAGGGTCCTGAACACGCAGCACGCGCAAGTCCCGTGACATTGCCGAAGGTTCCACCTGGACAAAGTCTGGAGCCTCCTAGAGCTTCGCCCGGACTGCAGAACGACCCCAGCGGGCATGAAACTTCCTCTGTTGCCACGATTTCAACGACGTGAGATCCTCGATGCGGTGCTCGTGGTCCAGCGCTTCCTGCTGGGCAAAATGTGTCGTGGTCGCATGGCCAAGTTGTAGCTGATCCAGTGCCTTCCGGGCAAGCATACCCGATCGGACACGCGCCGGAGCAGCTCACGTCCGTGAGGCCTTCTGTAGCCCCAAAAGTGCCTGCGGGGCACGGAGTTGGCTGGATGCTGGCCTTGGGGCAGTAGTGGCCTACAGGACACCGTCCTGAGCACTGTGGTGTCGAGAGTCTTGCTCCAGACCCATAGGTACCAGCAGGGCACTTCCGCGAGGTTCCAGTCACGCAAAACGAGCCTGGAGTACACGGACTGATGCTGCTTCGACGTCGATCTGTGGGCTCACCTCCTAACGCGAAGAAACCTCCAGGCACTGCCATCGGTTGCGTCGATCCGAGCGGGCAGTACAAATCTGCCGCACCGCACTCGATCGGCCTGGCGGTCCCTTCTGGGCAGTAGAAGCCCTCGGGACACGGTGCGGAGCACTGTTTGGTTCGCAATCCTTCCTCAGCACCATAGACGCCGACGGGACACGGTCGTCGTTCACCGCCGCTGCATGCGTCAATCGATCACGAGGAAGTTGGTGCTTTGTGTTGCGATTCAATTCCGGGGGCTTACTGTACGTACCTGCAGTAGGAACCGGGCGGACACGGCATCGTGCCTGGACATGGGCGTGTTGTGGTAGCTCCGGGGACCGAGTAGTAGCCTTCGAAGGTGCACACGCGCTCCACACGACGACCGGTTGTCCAGGCACTTGCAGCTCCTCCCGCATGAACACCACATGACAACCAAGCTGCTAGTACCCACAAGCTCCAAGTGCCGACAGCCTGCATCCGTTTCTAACGAAAGATCGCTACTCCTTACACAAGGAACTCGCACACGTCATGACAGAGACAGGTGAGCTAAAACAAACTGATGGCATAGCACTTAGACAGATTCGAGCAAAAAGCAATTAACGTATGATGAAAATGTCCAGTCACTTGGAGAGAACGTGAGGGTGTTCGCGTACGAGCGCACCGCTGATTCGCTACATAAGCTACACTATCGCTTCTGCTGCACTCTGCATGCCCTGGTTTCCCGTCTTCTCCGCCCCGACTGGGCCATCTGGGTCTTCATGACTCGCCTAAGACGAAGTGGAACCTGTAGATGTGCCCTGGGCCGTCTGCAGGTTGCCCTCGAAGTAGACCTGCCACAGCTGCACGAACACCACGATGTACACCACCAGCAGCGAGCCGAACACGTTCGCCGTAAACGTTGCGGCCGTGTGGTCCCAGCCACAGTACTCCGTGATACTCATCTTGACCATGGGGTAAAACTGGCTCATCACGAAGAAGCCGAAGAACATGGCGGACACGTAGTTCCATGGGTTCGTGGCGTTCTCGTACTCAAAGAACCGGATCAGCGCCACTAACTGACTGAAAAGCAGCGTGAAGAAGAACAGCACATTGGGGATTTCCGTCCACGACGTCTTCTGACCGGCACCAGTGTTGGCCCACGACTTGTCCTTGCCCGTCACACGCGCCTGGATAGCCTCCACGATGGCCATCATCGTGATAAAGGAGAAGGAGAACCACGTCTGCTGAGCACGCCACACATCGTTGTTGTCGACAGCGCGGTTGGCCAGCAAGTTGAGCACCCAACGGCAAAACGTCATCGGCAAGAAAGAGTACAGGAACTTGGTACCACGAGCGTAGATAGGGGCGTCACCCGTGCACAGGTAGTAGATAGCGATCGCCACGTAACACAGGGCGGGAATCGAACCAAACGGGTAAAGCACCGAGTCGTAAAAGAACATCTTGCGCGGGAACGCAAGCGACGGCTTCGGATCCGGGGCTGGCACACGCGGCGGACGCCAGTCCGGGTCAACCTCGCTCTCATTTTTCATGAGTAGAATCTGCACGGCACCCTTGGCCCAACGCTTCTTCTGACCCATGGCGGCAGCGACCGTTTCGGGGACGGCACCTTCACACAGACGGATACGGTCCTTGGCATCACCCTCGAAATCCTTGCGGAAGTAGACCGAGTCCCATCCAGAAGTGTGCAGCACGTTACCCGTGTAGGCATCTTCTGTCTGGGTACCGTACTGAATGCCACCAATAGAGTCGAAAGCCTGGCGACGGAAAACAGCGTTCGTACCGGCGAAAGCTGCCGAGTCGAAACCGTCACGTCCACACTGCACAGCGTCGAAGAAAATGGTGTTCTTGTGACCACACGGATCACCCATGATCGTTAGCTGAGGCGTGTCTTCGAAGTACTGCGGCGTCTGCACGTACGACACCTGGTTCCACGAGATGTCGTCACTGTACTGGCGGCCTCCACCGTCCACAGCCTCACCTTCCGAGAAGAAGAACGGGAGCACGGCGAGAAGGAACTTCGGGTGAGGCTTCATATCGTTATCCAGAATCAGCATGTACTTGCCGTCGGCACCTTCGTTGAACATGGCGTTGTTAATGTTACCAGCCTTGGAGTGGTGCGTCTCAGGTTTCATGCGACCGATGAAAGTCACACGCGGGATACCACGGTCACGGTAGTCGTAGTCATCCGACAGCGAACCAACCGCACAGTCACGACGCTGCACGCCCTTGCTTCCCTCCTTTCGAAGTTCGCGGACAGAGCTGTGCTGACGACGCCACGTCTTCAAGGACTGGTCGTCCTGCACAGGGCCGACCACACGCTCGTGCATGACACGGGCGACGTCGCCACGAAGGTCACCACAGATTTCAATCACCTTCGTGTTTACCGTAACCTTGAAGTGGTTGTTGGCGTCCCACACGGACTTGGCGTAACCATCATCAAGGATGAAAATGTGTAGCAGCTCGGGAGGGTACTGCATCGCAAGACAGTTCTTCAGCGTAGCCATGGAGTCGGTTACAGGTTCCATGTAGTGACACAGGAAGATGTCGACCGTCGGCCACTGCTCCTTCGGGATAGGCGGCTTGAAGTCATTCATGTAACGAGCACCACGACGGATGGGGCGCCACATACTAAAGTTGAACAGCAGTCCCAGGAAGTAGTTGAGGAACTCGCTGAAAATCATCATCGCGTACATAAGCCACGACATGAACGGGACGTCCTTGATGCAGTAACCCTCACCAGAGCTTGCATCGAAGTTGACAGTCGAACTGTAGCATCCGGAAGTCTCACTGCTCGGCAGCTCACTGCAGGGGAGCGTGGGGCGGGCGTGGTCGCAGAAGTACTGCTGCGGGTACATAGTCGTCAGGCAGTAGAGCCAAAAGATACCCGTAGCAGCCACGCCAAAGTAGAAGACGTGGAACATGCCACTGCCCGACATCTTGTACTTGCGAATGTTAGGCGTGTCCACAGGCTCAGCCGCGCGGTTGGCGATCGAGTAGGTCGACATGGCGAACGAGCGGAACGACGGCTCGTAGTAATTGCGGACTCCGGCGATGGAGTCGTTGTACTGGCTCATCTTGCCGTCCGGGCCCTGCACACCCGAGTCCATGAAGCGAATGCTGCGGCCGTTATCCTTCAGGCTCACGCCTCCCTCCTTGGCGTGCTTGGGGTCGACAAACGAGGTCGTGCTGAGGAAGGTGCGGTGGGGCACCTGCTGCCAGCGGTCGGGGACCTGCGACTTGTTGTTCATCGTGACCGACGGCATCTGGGCCTGTGAGATGCTGACGTTCGGGTCAGCCTCGTCCGAGGGCATGGCCTCACCACACTCTGTACAGAAGGCCGTGCCGCTGGGAACCGTCGCGAAACAGTTCTCGCACACAAGACGGACGCGCTCGTTCATGGTCTGCGCAGGGAGCGTGGCACCCGTTGGCAGCTCCGGCATCTGCTCCTCGACGGGGCCCAGCTGAGCGTGGGCGCCGACGCGGTTGTAGCACATGAGTCCCCAGCGCATGGAGAGCTGGTTCAGGCCACCGACTACGAAGACGGCGCCCCAGATGAGGAACATAAGCGTCTGTGCGCTGCCGTCGATGTTCTTGAGTGCAGCGGATCCGCCGTCCTGGATGGACGTAAACGCCACGTCCGAGAGCACCGCAGTCGAGTCAATGAGACGGGACACGCCGTCCGACGCCATCCAACCGCCCGTGATGGCCGAGAAGACGATGTACTTGAAGCGGTGGTTTTCGAGCTCCGACGTCTTGGACGACGAGCAGCAGACGAGCTCAAAGATGATCATGAAGGCGATCACGAACTCCTGGCGGGCCAGCTGGTTGTCCGCCGGGAACAGGTTCACGCCGTCGTAGGCGTCGATGAGCAGCAGGTAGCACGAGATGATGCCGCCCGTGACCATGATGAGAATATACGGGCCGAAGATCGTCATGAAGCCCACGATGAGCGCGATTACGAAGCCCGCGCCGCCGCCGGCCGCCACGGCGATCCACTCGTTAGTGTCCGTCAGCGACGAGATGGCGGTGAAGGCGACTACGAATCCCCTGTTTAAAACAACAAATACGAAAGAGTCAGTTTCAATTTTGAAAAAAGAGCTGAACTAACGACACCCCAATAGTGCGCCGTGAAGGGCAGGAGTGATGGTCACTGCATGCAGGACGACGGGCACGTACATGGCGAATGCCGAGAGGAACTGCGTCGTGACGAAGAGCGAGCGCGCGCCGAGGGACAGCGACGACCAGCCGCCGCAGGACAGCGACACGCCGCCCA